>NEWO01000363.1:450714-466797 GCA_003013225.1 Phalaenopsis aphrodite | reverse complement strand
ATTAATATAAGTTGAATGCATTTAATCAAGTTTAGAAATATAAAAAATATTTCAAAATATCAAAATATTTTTCCTAGACTTCTCTGAGCACAAAAATCCTACTAAAATTATTCCCATAAGATTCGAAATGATATTTTGATTTATATAATTAAAATAAGCCAAAATAGGCACCCTAGCTTAAAAAATAGGGTTAGAAACATAGAGATGTCTTTTGACTTTGGAAAAATCAGAGAACATATCCTCTATGATGAGGAACAAACCCTAAAAATTTCAAGCCATGGTGAAATATTTTAATCCATGGAGAATTAAAATACCATAGAGGGTATTTAATTATTTAAAAATAATATATTTGAAAAATAATTTTTATTTTTGGTCCACATTATTCTCCTTTATTCACTGAGTAATAGGGTATTTTTCATTTATTTTTAGAATTTTTCTATGAAAAGGTATGAGTTTTTAAATATATGTTATTTATTTAATTAAGAAAATCCTAATATTCTATTCATCCTAGTCACGTGCCGCGTCATCCTTGTCCTCCCCAAAACGCCACGCGTTGCTTCTTTATTTGGTGCTGCCATCTGATTTGGCTGCCATGTGTCCCGCTATTCAAACACGAAGGCTCCGTCAAACTTGATCTCATCCATCCATTCGATACACGCTCGATCAGACGACTCTCCATCATCGTTCTTGATAGCCAGAACCCCCTAAGATCTCAGCCTAGACTCAACTAAATCGCTTTGAATTTGACGAGTACATCTATATGGTTACATTGCTATGAGTTGCAATTTTTCTTCACAAAAGACCAAACCGAGCTCAAAATTAGAGTTAGTGAGCTATATCTTTTCCCAAGAGGTGAGGCCTTAATTGGATGCTTGTGGAAGCTTAAGTGGAGTCTGGCAAACCTTCTGGATGTATTTGTTTCCTCTAGAGAATTCTCCAAGTATGAGTTCGATCAAAGGGTGGAGCAGCCTTAGTCTAGGGATAATTTAGAGGGCTCAACAGAGGGGGATTTTTATGGGGATCTTCCTCTCTTGCCCTGGTAAAGCTCAAGAGCAAATCAATTTGGGATTTGTGGGAATTTTAGGATGGCTAAAATTTTCCCTAATATTGAGTTAAAAAATTGAGCTCAAGTGATGGAGGAGATGGCAAAAGGATGCTTGCAATGGGGTTAGGGAGTCTTGGAGGAGCTCTGGGAAAAATTCAACAGAGTTTCCACAAAGAAAATTTTATTCTCCTCTTTTTAGCCATGGAGGAGGGGTTTAAGTAAAACAGCCTAGGGTGGCTGTCAGGGCCTCCAATTGGGTGCAATGTAGAGCTGAGGTGGAAGGCTTCACAGAGCTAAGGGCAAATGAGAGTTGGTCAGCTAAGATGGGTGTGTTTTGGTTTGAATTTGAACTTGGAGCTCTCAATTTTGGTGTTTTCCAGCCACTAGGCCGACCGACAGGGCTAGGGGAGGTGTCCAGAAAGTCAGGTTAGTTAGTGGGAGGCCTAATTACAATTTACCTCAAAGGGTTTGTCATGATGGAGGAGATTTTTTGGTTAAGACAAAAAAATGGGATGAAATCACTTCATTTAGGGATCCATTGGTCCATAGCTTTCTTGGGTGGGTTTATTACGGTTTAGTCTAGTCAAAATGTGTGCTTAGAGGTTGTGGAAACATTAATTTGGTGACTTTAAGGTGGCTAAGTCAATTTTGGTGCATGGGTCCAATTTGGTTCCAAATGGCTAAAAGTTGGGTTTGGGTTAGGCTAGCCATAACATTGAGCCGAATTGATTTATCAACATTGTGTAAACTTTTGTCATGAAGATTTTTGGTGAAGGATTGAAGTAATTTTGAGCTCAATGGAAAGCTAAATTTGAAGGGTTGTCGGATTTTTGTCAATTTGGGCATGCTAGGCTAGACTTGGGTCTAGGTTGGGCTATGTCCAAATTAATGGTTGAAAATGGTCTATAGGAATGTCATGAAGATTTTTCAACATAAATTGGGTGTCAATTTTGGGGTTAGGTCATTCAATTTGGTGGAATTTGGGGACATAGCCAATTTAGAGTAAATTTGGGGATTTTTTTGACTTGGGTTAAAACTAAATGCAATTGAGGCTTCCCCAAGGCCAATTAAAGGTCTAATTTAATGTGTAGGACTGTTATGATAAGTTTAAGATTCAAATTGGAGAAAATTGAGTAGACTATGGGGTTCAATTAGGTGAGATTAAGTCATAGGGCCAAAATTGGGGTTTGACTTAGACCAAAATTAAGCTCAAATCATGGGCCAACTAGGCTTGAATTTGGTTTGTATTGATTACATGTAAGGTTAATTTTAGGGGAAACTTGGGGCCAAATTGATGGACATTTGGGATGAATTTGGGGCAAATGGGCCTTTAAAAGCAATTTCGGTGTTTTGGTCAAAATGGTCAAATTGGCCAAATTGGGTTCAATTGAAGGGTTCAAATTGGTTTTGGAGACATTTGAGGTGATTTTGGATATTTTGGAAAAGTTTGGGGTGCCAAGGGTTTTTTTATAATTTTGGCAATTTTGGGGGTATTTTGATAAATTTGAAATTTTTGGGTAGTTTTGGGCAATTTGGATATTTTGAAATGGTTTGAAATAATTTTTGAACAAATTTGGATATTTTGGGTGAATTTGAGGATTTTGGCCAAATTTAGGATTTCAAGGGCATTTAGGTAATTCAGGTGGATTTAGGGGCAAAAGGCCAAGTTGGACATTTTGATAGAATTGGGGTACCAACCACCCAATATAAGCTATGGACCAATGAAATCCCTATTTGGGTCCTCTATGTACTGGTCTTAGTTAAACCCTAGCCTAGAGCCAGTGGGTTTAGGGGACCATCTAAATGAGTCTCCCAAAAAATTAAGGGATCAAAGTCAACAATTTTGGGTTTCAAGGTTGTGAGTGGATGTAGGAAATAATGAGTGCAGGTGAGTGAACTAGCTCTAGACCAACACCCAGAGTCAACCCTAAGGTCAAACAGTCCTATGTGGACTCTCCTTGAGCTCCCTCATAGTGACCCCACCTACTAAGTGCTAGAGGTTAAGATCAATATGTAGAGTTTCAAGTTGAGCAAAGAGGATTTTAGAGTTTTTAATGGTGAGGGTTCCTTTTCTAGTTTTTTAGGAATAGTTAATAGGAAAGTCCTATGGCTAGACCCTAGGCTACTAAAGAGGGAAAACTAAACCTTAACCAAAAATGAGCTCAACAAATGGACCTCCAATAGATATGGTGTGCTAGGCAAGCACACCGCGTGTATTGGCATTTATTGACAAGAACAACAAAACCAATACAAACTCCTAAGCCAACAAACATAGAAGAAGTGTAGAATTTGAGTGCTAGTTTTTCCCTCTGGGGAATTAGCAAGTGCATATCTAATTGAAGTCAAGGAGTAGGAACTTTCACTGGGGATTGAAGAGTGGGTTTGAAGTTATCAAGTTTCAAACATTTTCAGAGGGTGGTAATCGGTATTTAGGTGCTGACCTCGAAATGGGGATTGAAATTTAGGTATCAATCCCGAAAAGAGAGTCAAAATTTAGGTGTCGACCTTGAAGATTGAGAGTAGGATGTTGTGTTAAATTCAAGGGGGTCTTATACCTATCTCGAAGATGTGTGTAGAGAATTGGTTGCCATGTCCCATTCAAGAGGGTCTTATACCAATCTCAAAAAGGTTGAGAATATGATGTTTTGTTCCATTCAAGGGAGTCTTACTCCTATCTCGAAGATATGTGTGTAAAGAATTGAATGTCGTGTCCCATTCAAGGGGGTATTACACCAATCTCGAAAGGTTGAGAATAGGATGTTGTGTTCCATTGAAGGGAGTCTTACTCCTAACTTAAAGATATGTGTAGAAAATTGGATGTCGTGGTACCATTCAAGTGGTCCGATACCAATCTCAAAGATATGTGTAGAGAATTGGATGTTGTATCCCATTCAATGGGGTCTTATACTAATCTCGAAGACATCTGTAGAGAATTGGATGTCATATCCCATTCAAGGGAGTCTTATACCAATCTTGAAGATATGTGTAGAGAATTGGATGCCGTATCCCAGTCAAGGGGGTCTTATACCAATCTCAAAAGGGTTGAGAATAAGATGTGTTCCATTCAAGGGAGACTTACTCCTATCTCAAAGATATGTGTAGAGAAATAGATGTCATGGTCCCATTCAAGGGGGGTCTTATACCAATCTCAGAGATATGTTTGTAGAGAATTGGATGTTGTGTCCCATTTAAGGGGGTCTTATACCAATCTCGAAAGGGTTGAGAATAGGATCCTGTGTTCCATTCAAGGGACTCTTACTCCTATCTCAAAGAGGTTGAGAATAGGATGTTGTGTTCCATTCAAGGGAATCTTACACCTATCTCAAAGATGTGTGTAGAGAATTGGATGTCGTGTCCCATTCAAAGGGGACTTACACGAATCTCGAAGATATGTGTAGAGAATTGGATGTTGTATCCCATTCACGGGGGTCTTATACCAATCTCAAAGATAAGTGTACAGAATTGGATGTCGTGGTCTCATTCATGTGGGTATTACACCAATCTCGAAAGGTATGTGTCACATTAAGAAGGAAAGCTCTGTGGCCCAAATCCAATGTAGGAGATAGTGGAAAGGAAGTTAATTTCATGATACTAGCTTCGAGAGTAGGAATGTAGTGCAAAACGTTTGTGGTGATAAACTCATAGATGTGTGACATGTGAGAAGGTTGACATTGGTGAGGAAGATATGTTGAATTTTGTGAGGTTTCACGCAGCATATGAAATTTTATGAGGATGTCAAGGGAATTAGTGCAGACAGGGATAGTTGTGTTGCGTGAGCAAAGAGGAAGAGACCTCGAAATCTAGAGAAACAATTTAATAGATTTATTTTCTATTATTTTTGTTTTTATCACATTTAATTATAATAATATATTTTTAAAATTCAGTTTATTTCTTGGTTGATTTTTCAAAAATAAGTTTGTGGACAAATTTAAAATTTTTTTCATTTTATTGGGGTGAATTTTAGTACAAAATCTTTGGACCCGGTCACAGACATTGGGCCAAATAAATAACCCCAAAACAATCAAAATTTCAATTCAAGCAATGTCAAGCTGCATAGTATGTCTTCAAGTATCGTCCGTTGATCGGTAACATGTGTCTTTCGCCTAAAAAATTCACTAGTTAGTAGGCTCCTCCCGTGTAGAACTTTTCTATGACAAATGGTCTTTCCCAAGTTGGCTCAAATTTTGCACCTATCTTGCGGCATGCATGAATAGACCTTTTGAGCAAAAGTACGAGATCACCAATTTTGAATGTCCTTGGGCTGACCAATTTGTCATGGTCTTGTATCATTTTTGCCTGGAAAAGTTCTAAATGTTGTTGCGCTTCTATTCATTTTCCTTTGAGACTTTCCATTTCTTCAAGTGTGAGTTTTGCACTTTCTTCTATTGTAAGTTGATTGGTAACAATGACTCTGAGAGATGGTGTCTGAACTTCTAGTGGTATTACGACCTCACACCCATACACCAGCATGTAAAGCGTACACTGAGTGAGAGTCCTGAATGTTGTCTCGTAGGCCCACAAAGCTTCTAGCAATCGGTTATGTCAATCTCTTTTGTTTTCATCCAGTGTTTTCTTCAAAATCTAGACCAGTGTCTTGTTGGAGGCTTCAACTAAGCCATTTACCTTAATATAGTAGATTGCATAGTACCTCTAGTCTATCTCGTGTTGTTTAACAAAGTTGTTGATTTTTATGCTTTTAGAGCTGTCCCATTGTCAGAGATTATTTTGTTCGGAACTTCAAAACCATAGACGACTTGGATTTTGAAGAACTGAAGGACGTGTTTTGCTGTAACCTCTCAAAACGACACTGTCTCTGCCCATTTGGAAAATTAATCTATGGTGACAAGTATAAATCTGTGTCCTTTGGAATGTGGAGGGTCTATCAGATCGATTATCTCTGTACCCCAATCCATGCCCCAACACTTGAATGACTACGAGGCAACGGTTGGGTGTAGCACATTCGGGGGCTGGTGTAAGACCACCCCCATGCCCTTGGCACTAGTGACATCTCTTGGTTATATCCATGCAGTCAGACATCATTGCCGACCAATAATATCCGAGTTTCTTGATCTTCATTTTCATTTTCAGTTTTGACTGGTGAGCACCACACAATCCGTCATGTACTTCTTTGACAATATTTTCATGGGGCATATTAAAGTTGATTAAAGCGACATCGATTAGGATCCTACGATTCCCTTGTTTCGACACCACTATTTTCTATCGGATTCACTTAGTCCAAATAAATTTTCTAAACTAAACTTAATGAGTTCCATACTTTCATTTAGACCGTAGGAAGCCTCGTTAGCAACCATAGGTTACCTCCTCTGAGGGATTTCCGATCATCTGATAGAGATGTATTAATTTTGTTGCAATTGTTGTTTTGTGATGTTTGCGATTAAATTTCGAGTTGATTTATATTTTGAATGTTGTGGCGGTGAATTTTATCTTGGTTGATTTTAGTTTTGATTTTGGTTTTACGGCTATCCTAGCAAATTTGGTTTTCATGCAGGGTGACATCGTTATTTAACATGCAAGTTTTATAAGCATAAAGATATAGTGTTGAAAGTACAAGAAAAAACGGTACTGTAAACTATTAAAGCATACCTGGTGAGTATTCTCGTTCCACCTCTTGAAAGGTCAGTACTTGCAAGACATGTATATAATATTGCAGGGGATTTAAGTTGCATTAGTAGATGAAGGTTTAACTACCAAACCCTAAGTTTGATTTTTATTGACTATTGGAAGATCCTAGTGGATGATTTTGGAACAAAAATATGGCAAGTCCAATTTACCCTTCAGAATGTTCAATAGATTTCAAAAATGCTAGAGGCATAACCCTGGACCATTTTGAAGATCTCTTGAAATATTCCGAGTTCATTTTAAACTTATCATATTATCCCGTTAATCATCTGAGGTAGAAGTGTGACCACCTCGTTACTCAGTGAAACTTGACAATTTAATTATACCAAGGATAGGATGATGTTTTATTTGAGAGTTATGCGGATGAGTGCTCCTGAGACAAGTTTAGGTCATTTATGATTGTGGTGCCCTCAATTAAGGTCAGGCTTGTAGTGTTTAAAGATGTGAATCACCAATCATATTATCGTCTAAATCTGATCAGTTGAGTTTAAACAATGAGCCTAGGTCAAAACCAAGCCTTTAATAATCATAATAGGTGGGATGGTGATTATCAAAACATTAATTTAAGTGATGTGTAATCTTATTAGATGAACAAACTATCCTCAACTTTGGGCTTAAGAAAAGTAAATTATCATCTTTCTAACTTAAACCCATCACTTTAAAATCATTTGTTCTCTAATTGATTTCTAAGTCATCAAGATTAAAAGAGTTATGCCTTTACTGATGTTGTGAAAGGGTGGTAAATGAGTTTCTACCTTTTAACCCCATTGTAATTCAATCATCCAAATATGTTTATTAGGATCAAACATACCTATTATCCCTGATTAATCCTAAATTTTGATTAAGGTACCAGAATATGAAATTACTATTTTACCCTCGAGGAACCTCACCTGATAACTCACTAAACAAAACTAAAATGACTTTGAGGGTTTAGAGTGTCATATACATGAGGAAATTAGAATATTAGAAGAGAATATGTGGACCTCTCAAAATTTAATTCAATTTAATTATTTATTTAAAATTCAAAAAGTAGAATTTTTTTTAGAAATTGATTTATTTAACTTTCGAAAATAAAGTTTGCACTTATGGAAAAAATATTAAAGGTTTCCTTAGGTCAGAGAAACACTTAGTTAAGATTTCATGATCTTTTGAATTAAATTATTATTATTATTATTTAATTTTTAATCAATCTCAAGGATTTAATAGGGTAGAAAATGATATTTTAATTGCAAAAGTCATTTTTATGTTTTTGGTAGACTTCTCTGAGTTCAGAAAACTCATAGAGTAAAATTTTATATTTTTGTGATTTTTAATTTGTTTATCATAACTATTTTAGAGAGAAGATAGAGTAAATTCATTTTAAGCCTAAAAAAATTCATTTTTTTTTAACTTAGGAAGATTAGGAAAAATGTCCTAATGAATTCTAAGTCATCAGAAGATATTTACACATATTTCAAACCATTTTTGATACTTTTTGGAAAACTTGATTATTATAATTATTTTTAATTCAAAATACCATTTAAAAATGAAATATTTTCACAAAAAATATATTTTATTTTTATTAAATGCCCCTAATCCTAAGGAACTCAGAAAACCAAGTTTCATAATTTTTCTAACTTTATTTAATTTAATATAATTATTTTTGTACAAAAATACAAGGTTTACTTAAAAAATTCTTTTTTGTGCTTAAATTAAGCCAAATAATTTTGATATTTTTACAGCGAGTATATATAATTTTTATGGATAGTGTAGAAGTGATTTTGCAATTTTTTTTATAAATATATAATTTACGTAAATTAATATAAGTTGTATGCATTTAATCAAGTATAGAAATATACAAAATATTTCAAAATATCAAAATATTTTTCCTAGACTTCTCTGACTACAATAAACCTATAAAAAATATTTCCATAATTTTTCAAATGATATTTTGATTTATATAATTAAAATAAGCCAAAATAGGCACCTTAGCTTGAAAATGAGGGTTAGAAATAAAGAGATGTTCTCTGACTTTTGAAAAGTTAGAGAATATCTCCTTTGCAATGAGAAACAAACCCTAAAAATATCAAGCCATGGTGAAATATTTTAAGCCATGGAGAATTAAAATATTAAGAGAATATGAATTTTTAAAGATATGTTATTTATTTAATTAAAAAATCCTAATTTTCTATTCATCCTAGTCATGTGCCGCGTCAACCTCATCCTCCCCAAAATGCCACACGTCCCGTTGTTCACACACGAAGACTCCGTCCAACTCGATCTCGTCCATCGATTCGATACACGCTCGATCAGACGACTCTTCGTAATTGTCCCTGATAGCTAGAACTTGTGAATCGTCCAACTTTAAACTCTAAGATCTCAGCCTAGACTCAACCAAATTACTTCAGGTTTGTTCCTACACCTTCATCTACTTAAGACAAGTACATCTATATGGTTACATTGCTATGAATTGCAATTTTTCTTCACAAAAGACCAAATTGAGCCAAAAATTAGGGTTAATGAGCTATTCCTTTGCCCAAGAGGTGAGACCTCGAATAGGTGCTTATAGAAGCTTTAGTGGAGTTTGGCGAACCTCCTGGATGTGTTTGTTTCCTCTGGTGAAAGTTCTAAGTATGAGTTTGATCAAGTGGTGGAGCAACCTTGGTCTAGGGATAGTTAGAGGGCTTAACAGAGGTGGATTTTGATGGGGATCTTCCTTTCTTGCTCTGGTGAAGCTCAAGAGCAAATCAATTTGAGATTTGGTGGAGTTTTAGGATGGCTAAAATTTGCCTTGATTTTGAGTTAAAAATTTGAGCTTAAGTGATGGGGGAGATTGCTAAAGGATGGTTGCAATGGGGTTAGAGAGTCTTGAAGGAGCTCTGGGAACAATTCAACAGAGTTTCCCCAAAGAAAATTTTATTCTCCTCATTTTAGCCATAGAGGAGGGGTTTAAGTAAAACAGCCTAGGGTGGCTTTCACGGCCTTTAATTGGGTGCAATGTGGAGCTGAGGTGGAAGGCTTCAAAGTGCTAAGGACCAATCAGAGTTGGGCAGCTAAGATGGGTGTGTTTTGAGCTTGAATTTGAGATTGAGGCTCTTAGTTTTGTGTTTTTCGGCCACTAGGCCGGACGATAAGGCCAGTAGAGGTGCCCAAAAGGTCAGGTGAGTCAGTGGGAGTCCTAATTATAATTTACCTCTAGGGTTTTTTCATGATGGAAGAGATTTTTTGGTTAAGACCCAAAAATGGGATGAAATCCCTTAATTTAGGGACCCATTGGTCCATAAATTTCTTGGGTGGGTTTATTATGGTTTATCCTAGTCAATAAGGTGTGCTTAAAGGCTGTGGAAATCTTAATTTGGTGACTTTAAGGTAGCTAAGTCAATTTTGGTGCATGGGTCCAATTTGAAGGGTTTGGGATTTTGGTCAATTTAGGCATGTTGGGCTAGACTTGGGTCTAGGTTGAGCTAAGGTTGGGCTAAGTACAAATTGATGGTTGAAATTGGTCTATAAAAATGTCATGAAGAGTTTTCAACATAAATTGGGTGTAAATTTTGGGGTTTGGGTACTCAATTTGGTTTAATTTGGGGACATATCCAATTTGGGGCAAATTTTGATATTTTTGGACTTGGGTGAAATTAAGTGCAATTGAGGCTTCACAAAGGCCAATTAAAGGTTCAATTTGATGTGTATGATTGTTATGAAGAGTTTAAGATTCAAATTGGGGCAAATTAAGTAGGCTATGTGGTTCAATTAGGTGAGATTAGGTCATAGGGCCAAAATTGGGGTTTGACATAGACCAAAATTAAGCTCAAAGCATGGGCCAATTAGGCTTGGATATGGTTTGGATTGATCAAATGAAAGGTTAATTTGAGTTTAGAATTAAAATTGAGGGAAACTTTGGAAGGGTATTTTAATTTATATATATATATATATATATATATATATATATATATATACATACATATATGTTTAGAAAAATATGAAATCAAACCAACCCTATATTTTTCATATTTTAAATGATAGAGCACTATACCTCAAACCCCGCATCTATCGCGAAAGATAAACACAAAACTTGAGGATGTGGCTCGATCAAATAAACTAAGAAATATATGACATCCGTTTGGTTTACGAAACCATTTTTCTTTGTTGACAAGTTCCCCTATTTAATATGAAGAATTAAATAAGGTTTATATTAAGTTGTGTTCGGAAACACTTTCTATAAGGGCAAGCCCCTATAGTTAATTACATCTTAAATAACCGAAGACACTTATGAAAACTCTTGGTAAAAATAAGGAAATATTATCTCGAAGGAGGTCAAAAGATAGGACTTTTTAACGAGATTGGACAAAGAGGTTTGAAAAAGGAATGAATCAAATTTGGAACATTTATTGTAGAGTCCAAATGAGGAAGAACTAGGGGAAGTCATAGATCCGGAGGAGAACCTTGGTGACTTCCCAAGCTATCCTAATCTTTGGCTTCAGTTTTGAGGAGAAATTGTTTGAGTGTTTCATCCTGCCAATTTTATTTATTTAGGGCTTACATTTGTGTGAAACGATTGTACAAATAGCCTGGAAAATGTGAGGATTTAGGTCGTGATGAACGACAACCTCAGAATCCTAAAATAAGTTAGGGCTTTGATTGTACGGTAGAGCTATACAAAGGCCTAAAGATGAGGCGAGGGTTTATGTCACGCTACGCAGGCACTCAAAATTCTATGGCTTGTTATTTAATTCTAAGGAAAGATATGTTGTTTTAGATCCTTCTAATTTTGGAGATGGCCGTGCTGCCCACAACACTAGCTCCATGCTCCTCGTCGTGACGAGTTTAAGTGTTCTAATGTGTCAGGTTATAATGTCAAATCAGATGTCTCTATGGTTATGGTCATTTAAATGTTATGGGGCATGTTAATGTTGATTAGTGCGACACTAATTAGGATCATACGGTTCCCTCGTTCTGGTACAACTATTTTCTATTGGATTCACTTAGTTGAAATGAATTTACTAACCTCAACTTAATGAATTCCGTACTTTCATTTAAACCGTGGAAAGTCTCGTTAGCAATCGTAGGTTACCTCCTCTGAGGGATTCCCGATCATCTGATAGAGACATCTTAATTTAATTGCAATTGTGTTTTTTTGTGATGTTTGTGATTAAATTTTGAGTTGTCTTATATTTTGAATGTTGTGGCGGTGAATTTTATCTCAGTTGATTTTAGTTTTAGTTTTGGTTTTACGTCTATCCTAAGAGTTTCAGTTTTTATGCAGGGTGACATCATTGATTAACATGCAAGTTCAAGACAAGAAAGTATAGGAAGGTAAATGCATTAATGATAAAGCATACCTGACGAGTCGTCTCGTTCCATCACCTGAAAGATTAGTACTTGCAAAGCATGTATACTATTACATGAAAGTTTAAGTTGAAAGAGTAGATGAAGGTTTAGCTGTCAAACCCCAAGTTATGACTTTGTTGAATCTCGGAAGATACAAGTGGATAATTTTAGAACCAAATATGATAAGTCCAATTTTCCCTTAAGAATATCCAATAGATTTCAAAATGTTTAAGGCGTGACCCTAGATCATTTTGAATATCTCTTGAAATATCCCGAGTTCATTTAGATCTTATCATAATGTTTTGATAATCATCTGAGGTTGAAGTGTGACTATCCCATTGTCTAGTGAAACTTAACAATTTAATTAACCAAAGGATAGGGTACTCGATCTATCAATTGACATTTCAATTACGAGTTATGTGAGTGGGAGCCCTTAAGACGCGTTTGAGTCATTTAATATTGCGGTGCCCGGAGTTAAAATCAGGCTTGTAGTGCTTAAAAGATGTTAATCAACAATCATATCATTTTCTAAATCCAACCAATTGAGTTTAGAAATTGAGCCTAGGTCACTACTAAGCCTTTAAGAATCATAGTGAGTGAAATGGTGGTTTTTAAAGTTTTGTTTTAAGTGTCATATATCCTTGTTAAATGATCAGATCATCCTCAACTTTGGGCCTACGAAGAGTAAATTATCATCTTTCTGGCTTAAGCCCACCACTTACGAACCATTTGATCTTTAATTGACTTCCAAGTCATAAAGATTTGGAGAACTAGGATTTTAGTTGATGTTGTGCAAGGGTGTTAAATGGGTTTCTACCTTTTATCCCCATTGTATTTCAATCATCCAAAAATGCTTATTAAGATCAAAATTACCCATTTTCCCCTTGATAATTCTAAATTCTTTATTAAGGTGCCAAAGTCTTAAAATTACCACTTTGCCCTTGGGGCACTTCACCTCATAACTTTTTAAACACAACTCAAATTATTTTGAGGGTTTAAAGTGTCAAATCCATGAGGTAATTATCATGTTAGAGGAGAACATGTGGACCTCTCAAGATTTGATTTAATTTAAATAATTATTTAAATTTAGGAAATAGGATTTTCAAAGTTTAATTTATTTAATTATCCAAAATAAAATTTATATTTATGGAAAAATTATTAGAGGTTTCCTAAGGTCAGACGAACACTTAGTCAAAATTTCATGATTTTTTTGAATCAAATTTCTAACTTTATTATTTAATTTTTAGATCAATTTTCATGATTTATTTAAATAGAAAATAGTGTTTTAATTACCAAAATTATTTTTATATTTTTGTTAGAGTCTTCTGAGTTTAGAAAATTCAAAGAATCAAATTTTATACTTTTGGGATTTTTTAATTTATTTATTTTAATTATTTTAGTGAGAAAATATTAAATTTTCATTTTAAGCTTTTAAATTTATTATTAACTAAGAAAAATTAAGAAAAATATCTTATTGGGTCCCAAGTGTTCAGAGGACAATTAGGCACATTTTGAAATATTTTTGTATGTTTGGAATTTTTATATATTCTTATTTATTTTAAATACGAAATATGGTTCAAAAATCAAGTATTTTTTCAAAAATAATTTTTATTTTTTCTAAGCTTCTCTGAACACAAAGAACTCAGAAAACTAATTTTCATAATTTTTCTAAGTGTATTTTATTTATTATAATTATTTTTGTACAAAAATACAGGATTTCTTAGAAAACCCACCTTAGTGCATAAACCAAGCCAAATAATTTTCAAATTTTTACAGTTGGTAGATATGATTTTTATAAATAATGTGGAGTAGATTTTGTTAATTTTTTATTTGTATTTAATTTATATAATACAATGTAATCACATTTAACTAAGGGTAGAAATTCACAAAATGATTCAAAGCATCACAATATTTTTTCTAGACTTCTCTGACCACAAAAAAACCTACAAAAATTATTTTCATAATTTTTCAAGTAATATTTTGCTTTATGTAATTAAAATAAGCCAAAATGGTCACCTTAGCTTGAAAATTAAGGTTAGAAGCATAGAGATGCCCTCTGAACTTGGAAAAATCAAGAGACATTAGCCTCTGTCATGAGGAACAAACCCTCAAAGTTTCAAGCCATGGTGAAATGTTTTAATCCATGGAGAATTAAAATACCACAAAGGATATTTGATTAATTAAAAATCATATGTTTGAAAAATAAATTTTATTTTTGGTCCATATTATTCTCCTTTGTTCACTGGGCAAGTGGGTTTTTTCTTTTATTTTTATGATTTTTCTAGAGAAAGATGTGGATTGTTGAAGTTTAGGCATTTAAAATAATTAAAAAATCCCTAATTTTCTACTTATACACGCGGCACTGACTGGATCCTAGGCGGCTCTGAAAGAACACGCGGCTCTTTGCCATTTGACGCCACCACGCCCCTCAGTTGCCACGCGAACCGCGCTTTATGCACTAAGGGCTCGTTCAGCTTGATCTCCTCCGTCCACTGGATACACGCGCGATCGGATGACTCTCCATTATTGTCCCTAAGTGACCTAACCAGTGAGCCATTCAAACTAAAACCTTAAGATCTTGGCATAGACTCAACCAAATCGCATGGGGTTTGTTTCTAAACTTTCATCTACTTAAGACAAACACATCTATATGATTTATACAGTATGAAATACAATAAATACGTATGGAGGGTCAAAACTAGCTCGGTTTCAGGTTAGAGTTCAATATCATTATCTGAGAGGGGAGGTCTCAATTAGATAGTTATGCTAGCTTTGATTGGTCCCAACAAACCTCCAGATGAAGTCTTGTGCCCTGATGAATGGTCTAGGTATGAATTCGATCAAGCTCAATTTCAGGTGTTGGTCTAGAGCTACCTTAGAGGCTGTCTCAGAGGGGGTTTTGATGGGGATGAACTCCTCTTACTCTATGGATGGTGTGTGCACAATTAATTTGAGTTTTGTGGACTATGGAGAGATGTCCTGGTTTGAGCTGAAAATTGGGCTCCCACAGTAGGGATCAATAGGGGAAAATGATGGCAATGAGCTTAAGATTTATTGGAGAGTATCTGAGAGAAATTGGACATAGTTTCCTCAAGGATTTTTAGCACTCTCTTTCCTTGGCCATGGAGGGGCTGCTTAAATAGACGAGCATAGAGGGAGTTCAGAGTTAATTGATGGGTGTACAATGGTGCTTAGGTGGAGGGCTGAGGAGCTCTCAAGAACCATTGGGTTTAGGTGGCCTCTATGGTTGAAATTAGGTTTGATTTGGCCTTGGGTCTCTCAATTTTGGGGATTTCCAGCAACTAGGTCGGTCGGCAAGACCCGGGGAGGTGGCCAGAGAGTCAGGTTATCCAAGGGGGTTTAATTATAATTTACTCCTAATGGTAACTGATGATGGAGGAGATATTTGGTTAACGCCCAAAAATGGGCTAAGATCCCTTAATTAAGAGACCCATGGCTGGTCCAAGGTGGTTTAGCCTGGTCAATTAGGTGTGCTTAGTGGCTGTGGGGACCTTAATTTTGTGACTTTAGGATGGTTAAGTCAATTTTTGTGCATGGGTCCAATTTTGGTTTAAATGGCTAAGAGTTTGGTTTGGATTAGGCTAGCCATGAACTTGAGCCCAATTTATCGATCAACATTGTGTAGATGATTGTAATGAAGATTTTGGTGAAGGATTAAAATGATTTTGAGTCCAATTGGAAGATCAATTTGAAGGATTTTGGGATTTTAAAAAATTTTGGCATGCTGGGCTAGACTTGGGTCTAGGTTGGGCTAAGGTTGGGTGAGGTTCAAATTTATTGTTTAAAATGGTCTATAGAAACTTAATAAAGAGTTTTCAACATAAATTGGATGCCAATTTTTGGGTTAAGGCATTCAATTTGGTGGAATTTGCGGACATAGCCAATTTGGCACAAATTTGGAGATTTTTTGGACTTGGTTAAATTTAAGTGCAATTGAGGCTTCACCAAGGCCAATTGAAAGTCAATTTTATTGCGTAGGTGTGTTGTAAAAGATTTTGGATCCAAATTGGGGCAAATTAAGTAGGCTATGGGGTTCAATTTGGTGGGATTAAGTCATAGGGCCAAAATTG
>NEWO01000363.1:429078-450134 GCA_003013225.1 Phalaenopsis aphrodite | reverse complement strand
CTACATGAGTCTCTTAAAAGAATCAAGGGATCAAAGTCAACCATTTTGGGTTTAGGGTTGTGAGTGATTGTTGGTGAGAGCGAGTGTAGGTGAGTTAACTAGCTCCAGACCAACACCCACGGCAAACCCTAAGATCAGACAGTCCTATGAAGGCTCATCTTGAGCTCCCTCATACTGACCCTAGCTACTAAGTTTAAGAGGTTATGACCAATATGTGGAAGTTCAATTTGAGAAAGGAGGAGTTTAGAATTTCTAATCGTGATGGTTCCTTTTCTAGTTTTTTAGAAATAGTCAACAGGAAAGTCCTATGGCTAGACCTTAGGAAACTAAAGAGGGAAAATTAAACTCAACCAAAAGTGAGGTCATCAAATGGACCCCCAATAGGTGTGGTGTATTGGGCAAAGCAAACCACACGAATTGGAGTTGACCAACGAAATCACCAAAACCAATACAAACTCCTAAGTCGATAAAAATAGGAGTAGAGAATTTGAGTGATAGTTGTTTATGCTAGGAATGAGCAAGTGAAATATCCGAGCAAAACCGAAGGTTCAGAACTCTCGCTGAGGATTAAAAGGAAATGAATTCCGAAAATGACGATCAGGAAAAGAAAAATGACGATCACGATGAAGATTCAATTTTGATTTGATGTTACAAAATTTTGATTTTGATTTCAAAATTCAATAAATTTCAGAGAATGGGAATCAGAATTTAGGTAATAACCTATAATGAGAATTGAAATTTGGGTATCAATCACGGAATAAGAATCAGATGTCATAATCCATTTAAAGTGGTCTTAAAACTGATTTCAAAGGATGAGAATAGGATGCCTTGAATTAATTGAAGAGATTATTCCCTAAAACTCAAGAATATCGTTGAATTTAATTTAAAGGATTGCAATAGGAGGGGACTCTTAAAGCAATGCGGAATCAGATATAAAATCCTCAACCTCTAGAATTTGATTTGAAAGATTACAAAAGGAGGAGATCCTAAAGCAACAGAGAATCAAATATAAAATCCTCAACATCTAAAATATTACTGAATTTTATTTGAAGGATTGCGATAGGAGGGGCTCCTAAAGCTTTGCGATATCGGTAGTGAAATCCTCAACCTCTAGATTATCGTGAAACATTGCTAAGCAATGCAGATGGATGTGAAATCCTCAACCTCTAAAATATCATCGAATTGATTTGAAAGATTGCGATAGGAGAAAAACCTAAAGCAGCGTAGAATTGGATATAAAATCCTCAACCTCTAAAATATCATTAATTATTATTTGAAGGATTGCGATAGGAGGGGCTCCTAAAGCAACGTGGTATCGGATGTCAATCTTCAACCTCTAGAATATCGTGAACCATTGCTAAGCAATGCAGATTAGAAGTGAAATCCTCATCCTCTAAAATATCTCTGAATTTAATTTGAAATATTGCCATAGGAAGAGAACCTAGAGCAATGTGGAATCAGATATAAAATTCTCAACCTCTAAAATATTGTGAACCATTGCTAAGCAATGTGGATCAGATGTGAACTCGTCATCCTCTAAAATATTGCTTGAATCATTGCTAGGCAATGCAGATTGGATGTGAAATCCTCATCCTCTAAAATATAGTGTGAATCATTGCAAAGCAATGCAGAATCAGATGTGAAATCCTCATCCTCTAAAATATCGGGTGAATCATTACTAAGTAATGCAAAATTGGATGTGAAATCCTCATCCTCTAAAATATAGTGTGAATCATAGCAAAGCAATGTAGAATAGGATGTGAAATCCCCATCCTCTAAAATATCGTGTTTCGAATTTGTGGGAAACTAGTAGAATTTGTGAAGATTGACATTGGTGAGGAACGGGACCTCAAGCTCAAAGAATTGAAATTTTGCTGAGGTTTGTAAATACAGGGATCATGAAAATTTTACGAAGTTCGGAGAACGTTTGTATAAGTTCGTACAGTGCTGCATTTTATTGAAATGTCTGTGTAGAGATCGACAAAAATTTATGAGATGCAAAATTTTATTTCGATGTTGATTTTTTTTGTATTTTTTTCATTGTTGAGTTTTATTTTGTTGCATTCAATATAGAATTTGGACTCAGTTTTAGACAAGCACGACATCTGAGCTTCTAAGAACGAGTATTTGTCTCTGAAATATCACGAGACACAATACTTCTTGAAGTATTGTCCACTGACAAATGACAAGTGTAAAAAATAACCCATTCCTTAAGGTACTATATGAACTATATTCTTTCAAGTACTCACAAAGATGCGTTATTTCTACGGATACCACAGCTGAAGAGGTCGCAAGTTCATAGCTTCATTTATAGCAGTCATCATTTGATTTGTTGCAGATTCTGTAATGGTTTTTGAAGTTGTATTTGAGAAATCTTTCTGACGTTCTTCAAATTGACATTGGTGTTGTATTTGCTGGGCACTGAAAGATATGACTTCAGGGTCAAATTTCCATTAACTGCTAATATCATCATCGTTTCTTTAATTCTTTCTTTCTGAGCCTAAGCAGATTTCAGAATTATGGTCGTGTGATCAAAACGTTATTCATTTTCTAAAGATATCTCTGAGCCAATTAATAACCGACCAAAAGACTCAAGATTGTTGAACTTTTTCTTGAATATAACACTGGAAGAATTTTTAAAAGAGATCATTTTAAGTCTCATCAATTAAGGGAAACTTGAACACAAATTTTTTTATACGTCCTCCTCAAGCTTCTTCTCAGGGATAATTTTCTTTTTTTTGTTTGATTTTTGGATCAAACTTTTCACACAATTTTGTTCCCCATGTTTTGTTGAGAATTACTATAACTGGTAGAGCATGATTTAAAGATTTTGAATTTATTAATTCAGACACTAATTTTTGATTATATGCTCACCTCAAGCTTCTTCTTGGGGGATTTTCACAACATTTTTTTTTGCTCCCTTTGTTTTCTGAGAATTACTATATCTGGCGGAACATATTTCTCTTAAAGATTTTGAATGTCCAAAGTTCCCTGACTAATAATCCTCAAATGTTTCTTAAGATAAATTTTGGGATATTAGAACTCGTTCGAAAATCAGGACCCAGTCACATGGCAGGAAATTAAAAGGCTCGTGATATCCCGAGTCAATTACTTATATTTCAACCACACTATCTTATTTTTAAATCAACTTAGGACCCAATTCAAATTCTTTAAAGCGAATGACTCAGTTACTAGGGCATTAATTTCATTCTCCCCTGAAGTCATAGTCTTATGAGAACATCCAAATATTTCTTTTGAGGTGATGAGTATTTCAAATATTGAACAATTCTGAAAAACAAACTCTTTCTTTTCATTAATTACAGTGAGAGGGATGGGACATACTGATAAACCTAAAATATATAGTGTTTTTAGACATATTTTTATACCTATTTTTGAGATATTTCACTTTAATGGAATGTATTTTTGTGTTCTTCTTGCAGATACAAGTAAAAATGGAAAAAATGCTTACAGGAATGAAATAGGATCAAATTTGGAGCAAAAAAGGTGGAAAATTGTGCAAAAGAGTTTTGGCACCTAAGCGCCAGATCCAGCGCTGAAGCGTCGGTTAAACAGAGAAGGCTACGCCTAAGCGTTGAGACCCTGCACTTAAGCGCTAGTGGCAGTTACTAGACAAGTAAAATCAATTTTTGCAAATCTCGAAGAGGTTTTTAAGGCACATATTGGCTTAATAGGTGGTTGAAACCACCATGGACAAAAATTATCATGAAAGGATGTGTCACTTGGGTAAATACATCAAATCAAGGCATGTTTTGTAGAGATCCCAAGGCACCTCTTAGAAAACTATAAAAGAAAGAAGAGAGCACTTAGAAAAGATTCTTGAAAATATTGGCAAGTTTTGAAAGTTCTTCTAGGGAGTTAGTTGGAGAGATTTTCAGGAACACTTTTTATTTACTTTATTCTTTTTGTTAGTTTGTTTTGAGTGATTGTAAAAGAGAAGATATGCAAAGGAACTTCAAGAGTTTTGTGGAGGACTTGAGATAAGTTTTTATCTTTTTGTTTTAGACTACTTTTGGTTTTAATCGAGACTTGTTGTTGGTTTGACAATGATTTCTTCTTTTAAACTAAAGTGTGGTTTTGTTTTCTCCATGGGTTCTGAGTAGTTTTCTTTATCTTTGTTCTAAAAATGATAAGTAATTAAGTTTTGGATGGAAGTTTTGGAGATTATTGATCTTTAATGTTGGAAGAAGTTGTTAAAATTTGTTAAAATTTGTTGTGAGAACATGTAAGAACCGTGCTAGTATTGTCTCAGTCAACAATTGAAAAGATGATTGAGTGCACATAAATAGGGAAATATTCATTGATGGGTGTAGAGTTAGAGGACTTTAAAGTGATAGGTTAAAGCCCCCAACTTGGTTTATTATTTTAAGTTCGGATATGAGAATGTTAGCCCCCAAGTGGAGGAAATCGAGGGAACTCTAGAGTGAGCGCTAGTATCTCCCTTGCCTAGCCGCTCTTCAGAACTATTCAGACTTTAAATTAGTCAATGTTCTTTATAACATCTCTAGTAAGGGTAAAGAATATTATTGCTCATATTTGACACAACACAATTTGCATACTTCCACAATAGAATTCCTATACTTATTACTGATTCAAGATAAGAAGAAAGATATTTTCATATTAAGTAATTTTCTTCTACAAAAACTTTAGTTATCTTTTTATGTTGTTATTCTTTCGTTAAAATATCAAAAATATCAAAAATACCAAAAATATTTAAATTTTATATTCCTCCAAAATTTTTTTTAGTTTAAGTAATTATCTTTTTAAAAATAGAATAACTTTCTAAAAAGTATATTACATAATCTTCCCTGTGGGTTTGATATTCAGGTCTTAATCAAAAAGTCATATATTACTTGATAACGATACGTATACTTGTGTAGTATCCCAATATAAATATATCTAAATTAAAAAGTTAAATTCTAAGTTTTCTTCAGGATAAAGTTTTTGGTTTTGTTGTAAAATAAGGAAATATAAGTGAAAAATACCATCACAACTATTGCTATACTGTGCATAAGCATTAAGTTGGGATCACATACTAACATTAATCACACTAATATCCTCTTTAACCAAAAATAGTAATATAGTGGTAGCCAAGAGGCATTTCATTCGCTCGCAGTTGCATAAAAATAAGTTAGAACAAAAAGATTGACCGAAATCGTATTGATAGAACCTTTTTCAGGTTCCTTACAAATATTCTTTCAGGATTGTTACATTTTCACTTTTGAAATTCTCCTCGAGCAAGTCTTTGAAACTGTAACTCTCCTCTATTGTGTGTCCAATGAACCTGTGGTACGGGAAATATCTCAGATGTCCTTTCTTGTTGACCTCATCAGGCTTCTTTGGCTTGGGCAACATGAACTCAGAATTCTTGATCAAACTGCAAAAAATCTTTTTGTTGCTTCATCTTTAAAAGAGTATATCCCATTTGATCGATTGTTCATGATTGGAACTTGTCTTTCGTATGTCTGGTAAGGTCTCTTCTGAGATGATTGCTCAATATTCTGATGAGGACGTTGTTCATCTTGTATTTGCAATTGTCGTTTCCCCTGCTAACCATAGTAACTGTCCCAGATTTCTTCTCGAATATCTTGGTTGTCCTGGACTTATCAGCCTTCTCATAAGAATCTATATGCTTCACTACTTCTTGCAGATTGCTAGTTTTACTGAGTAACTTCTCGAAAAACTTGATGGTGAGGCCTTTAAGCATAAAATCTATTGGCCCATAGATGCTTTTGAGTAAAATCTTAATTGCATGTTGTTCTTGTAGTCGAGACTTACAATTCATGCTAAGATTTCTCCACCTCAAAATATAATCTACTAAAGTCTCGTTAGGCTTTTGCTTTTCTGCCACAAGATCTCCAATAGAACACATGGTGATGCGCTCCAGTAAATCTCTTCATGAACAATTGTTCTAAGTCGAAGAAAGTCTTTACTGATCCGTTAGGAAACTTGACATACCAATCAAATGCTATTCCTAACAGACTACTGACAAACTGACGGAAAAGTAATGCTTCGTTACCTTTAGTATTGCCTTAACTGACTTGGAATGTGCTATGTGCTGCCTGAGATTTTTAGTCCTATTAAATATCTTAAATTTTGGTGTCACAAAACCTTTAGGGTAGGGTACGGCATTGAACTCCTCCGGGAAAGGTCCACCCTTTAAAGTCAATGCACCACCCTTAGACTGGGTTAATGCCTCTCAAACTTGTTCGACCATTTGTTTAAATGCTTTTTTTTGGTATGATGCTTTGGACAAAGTACTTCTTTGGTTGTTCATCAGAGGTGAACTCTTTTCTTTCATCCTCAACATGAATGGTTTCTAGATGTTTCGTTCATGGAGGTGTCATCTGCGGTGATTATGACTGTCTTTGTATTGCAATCACAATGGTCCTCAATTCTTTGATTGTCTTTTCAAGACAACTGATTTGTTCATCCCTTTGTTGGGTGGCCCCTTGCCTCTCATCCATGGAATTCTCCACACTAGAAGATGGAATTTCGCATGCAGATAACTTGTCCCGTGTCTCGATGACATTGATTTCTGTTAATCTTTCGTCCATGTAATATGACACATTGTACTTTTCATCATTCATATCTTTTCTTTGTCCTCCATAAAATCGCATAATATTGGCTTGGAGTCTCTCCAACTTAGCATCGTTTGAGTTTCCTTTGATTACTTTTAGGTCAATTGGAGATTTCTGAAGAGTGTCACTTCTTTTGCTGAACACTGGTGTGATTGTGTAGAAGTTAATTGAATCAACTGAAATCATATTTATGGAACCTTTCTCAGGTTCTTTCAAATACTATTTCAGGATTATTACATTTCCACTTTTGAAACTCTCCTCAAGCTAATCCTTGAAGACAAAATAATTTTCTATTGTGTGGCTGAGCAAATGGTGGTATAGGCAGTATTGAGGATGATCTTTCATACTGGCTTCCTCTGGCTTTTTTGCCTTTGGTAGTTTGAATTTCGGTCTCATTAGCAAGTCATGGAACAAATTTGACACGGCTTCCTCTTTGAAGGAATACACCACTTTTTATCATTCTGCCAAAGACATTCTCTTATTCTATGCTTGGTATGATCCTCCCTGAGGTGGTTGTTGGCTAAACTGGCCATATTGTTGAGTCTGTTGTTAGCGGGATTGTCGAAACTATTTGGCTTTCAAAATTTCATGGTTGTGCCTCCTTTTCTGTGTCTTTATCAGTTGTGTAGGCTTTAAATTGGACCCAATCTCAAATCTAAAAAATGTTTTATGAATTTTGGCCTTGCAGTTTCAACAGAAGTACTCAAATTAACGCACTTGTCTTATGAACTAGGCGTTCGTATTATTTTATTTTCGAATTTGTTATTTATTTGTTATTAAAACATAAAAGAGTTGCAATTAACAAATTAAATAATCACAAAGAGATGCAACAACTTGGCTTGATTCTCAGAAAAGCAAACCAAACCCAATTGATATGAAGAAAATGTGAAGTTTAGGATCCAGTGTGGGACCGACTTCACAACACACAATGCCCAGGCAGAACTAGTCCACCAACACACATATTGAGGGTCTGACCCCACTCAAAAGATAAAGTCCTAATGAACTATTGAACCTTTTTGTTCAAAGGTGATTGAACAGATTGTCCTGAAGTCCGAAAGAGTTGATCGTACTTTCCCAAGAAAGAAATAGGTGGAGCATGTCACCGAAAAAAGAGAAATCTAGCTCATGAGGGACATGAACACATTACCAATATATGAAGATAATATTTCTTGAGTAAAATGGAGAGAGAAGCTAGTCCCCAACTGAGTTACCAGAAGCTGTCGGCACTAAAAAATTGAGGAGTTGCCCGTTGGAAGCTATTGGTCACCAAAATTGAAATCCCGTCGCCCACTTCGGAAGGACATTTTAATTTACATATATATTTAAGTTTAGAAAAATATGAAATCAAACCGACTCCATATTTTTTATATTTTAAATGATAGAGCACTATATGTCAAACTTTGTATCTATCCCGAAAGATAAACACAAGACTTGAAGATGAGGCCCAATCAAATAAATTAAGAAATATATGACAACCGTTTAGTCTGTGAAACCATTTTTATTTGCCGACAAGTTCCCCTATTTAAAATGAAGAATTAAATGGGGTTTATATTAATCTGGGTTCAGAAAATCTTCCTATAGTTAATTACATCTTAAATGACCGAAGTCACTTAAGAAAACTCTCTATAAAAATCTGGAAATATTATCTTCAAGGAGGTCGAAAGATAGGACTTTTCAACGAGATCGGACAAAAAGGTGTGAAAGGAGTGTGGCTCAAACTTGGAACATTTATTGTTGAGTCAAAAAGAGGAAGAACTAGGGGATGTCATAGATCCGGAGGAGAACTTCAATAACTTTGCATGCTATCCTAATGTTTTGATTCAATTTTAAGGAGACATAATTTAAGTTTTTCATCCTGCTAATTTTATTTATTTAGGGCTTATATTTGTGTGAAACGATCACATGAAAAGCCTGGAAAATGTGAGGATTTAGGTTGTGATGAACGCAACCTCAGAATCCTAAAATGAGTTAGGGCATAGATTGTACGGCAAAGCTATACAAAGGCCTAAAGATGAGACGAGGGTTTATGTTGCACTGGGCAGACAACCTCAAAATCCTATGGCTTGTTATTTAATTCTAAGAAAAGATATGCTATTTTAGATCCTTCTGCTGTTGGAGATAGCTGTGCTGGCCATAACACTAGCTCCAAGCTCATCGTCGTGATGGGTTTAAGTTTTCTAATGTGTAAGGTTATAATGTCTATGGTCATTTAAATGTTATGGGGCATGTTAATGTTGATTAGAGCGACACCGGTTAGGATCCTATGGTTCCCTCGTTTTGGTACCACTATTTTCCATCTGATTCACTTAGTCCAAATGAATTTACTAACCTCAACTTGATGAATTCCGTACTTTCATTTAGACCATGGGAAGTCTTGTTAGCAACTGTAGATTACCTCTTCTGAGGGATTCCCGATCATCCGAAAGAGATGTCTTAATTTAATTGCAATTGTAGTTTTGTGTGATGTTTGTGATTAAATTTTAAGTTGTCTTGTATTTTGAATGTTGTGGGAGTGAATTTTATCTTAGTTTATTTTAGTTTTAGTTTTGCTTTTACGGCTATCCTAACAACTTCAGTTTTCATGCAGGGTGACATCGTAGTTTAACATGCAATTTCAAGAAAAGAAGTACAACAAGGTAAAT
Source organism: Phalaenopsis aphrodite (assembly GCA_003013225.1). Lineage (NCBI taxonomy): Eukaryota > Viridiplantae > Streptophyta > Magnoliopsida > Asparagales > Orchidaceae > Phalaenopsis > Phalaenopsis aphrodite. The sequence continues at coordinate 440,893 of NEWO01000363.1, read as the reverse complement.
GCATTAATGTAAAAGCGTACCTGGTGAGTCTTCTCGTTCCATCACCTCAAAGGTTAGTACTTGCAAAGCATGTATAGTATTGCATGAAAGTTTAAGTCATAAGAGTAGATGAAGGTTTAGCTACCGAACCCAAGTTATGACTTTATTGAATCTCGGAAGATCTTAGTGGATAATTTTAGAACAAAATATGACAAGTCCAATTTTCCCTTCAGAATATCCAATAAATTTTAAAATGTTCAAGGCGTGACCCTTGATCATTAAGAAGATCTCTTGAAATATCCCAATTTTATTTTGATCTTGTCATAATGTTCCGATAATCATCTGAGGTTGAAGTGTGACTACCCCATTGTCTAGTGAAACTTAACAATTTAGTTAACCCAAGGATAAGGTACTCGATCTATCAATTGACATTTCAATTACGAGTTATGTGAGTGGGAGCCCTTAAGATGCGTTTGAGTCATTTAAGATTGCAGTGCCCGGAGTTAAAGTCAGGCTTGTAGTGCTTAAAAGATGTTAATCACCAATCATATCATTTTCTAAATCCAACCAATTGAGTTTAGAAATTGAGCCTAGGTCACTACTAAGCCTTTAGAAATCATAATGAGTAAAATGGTGGTTTTCAAAGTTTTGTTTTAAGTGTCATATATCCTTATTAAATGATCAGATCATCCTCAACTTTGGGCCTAAGAAGAGTAAACTATCATCTTCCTGGCTTAATCACACCACTTAAGAACCATTTGATCTTTAATTGACTTCCAAGTCATGAAGATTAATAGAATTATGATTTTAGTTAATGTTGTGTAAGGGTGTTAAATGGGTTTCTACCTTTTTTCCCCATTGTAATTTAGGCATCCAAACATGCTTATTAAGATCAAAATTACCCATTTTCCCCTTGATAATTCTAAATTTTTTATTAAGATGCCAAAGTCTTAAAATTACTATTTTGCCCTTTGGGAACTTCACCTCATAACTCTTTAAACACAACTCAAATCCTTTTGAGGTTAAAGTATCATATCCATGAGGTAATTATGATGTTAGAGGTGAACACGTGGACCTCTCAAGATTTGATTTAATTTAAATAATTAATTAAATTCAGGAAATAGGATTTTCAAAGTTTAATTTATTTAATTATCCAAAATAAAATTTATATTTATGGAAAAATTATTAGAGGTTTCCTAAGGTCAAAGAAACACTTATGCAAATTTTCATGATTTTTTTGAGTCAAATTTCTATTTTTATTATTTAACTTATAGATAAATTTTCATGATTTAATTAAATAGAAAATAGTGTTTCAATTATTAAAATTATTTTTATATTTTTATTAGACTCCCTTGAGTTCAAAAAAATCAAAGAATCAAACTTTATATTTTCGTGATTTTTAATTTTTTTTATTATAATTATTTTAGTGAGAAAATATGATAAATTCATTTTTAAGCTTTTAAAATTTATTTTTAACTTAGTAAAATGAGGAAAATTATTTTATTGAGTCCCAAATGATCAGAGGACAATTAGGCACATTTTGCAATATTTTTGTATTTTTGAAATTTTTAATTATTCTTTTTTATTTTAAATCCAAAATATGGCTCAAAAATTAATTATTTTCTTAAAAATAATTTTTATTTTCCCTAAGTGCCTCAGATCACAAAAAGGTCAGAAAACAAATTTTCATAATTTTTCTAAGTGTATTTAATTTTTTATAATTATTTTTGTACAAAAATACAAGATTTCTTAGAAAACCCATCTTAGTGCTTATGCCTAGCCAAATAATTTTTAAATTTTTACAATGGGTAGATATGATTTTTTGAACAATGTGGAGTTGATTTTGTAAATTTTTTAAATGTGTTTAATTTACACAAACTAATACAAGGTATTTACGTTTAACTAAGTATAAAAATTCACAAAATGATTCAAAGCATCACAATATTTTTCCTAGACTTCTTTAAACATAGGAAGCCTAATAAAGTTGTTCTCATAATTTTTCAAGTGATATTTTGATTTATATAATTAAAATAAGCCAAAATGGTGACCTTAGGTTGAAAATTAGGGTTAGAAGTATAGAGAAGCCCTCTGACCTTGGAAAAAACAAAAGACATAGCCTCTGTCATGAGGAACAAACCCTCAAAATTTTAAGCCATGGTGAAATGTTTTAAGCCTTGGAGAATTAAAATACCACAGAGGATATTTAATATATTAAAAATCACATGTTTGAAAATAATTTTTACTTTTCATCCACATTATTTTTCTCAAATCACTGAGCAAAGGAATTTTTTTCTTTTATTTTTATGATTTTTCTAGAGAAAGTTATGAATTTTTAAAGTTTAGGCATTTAAAATAATTAAAAAAATCTCAATTTTTCTATTTATACACGCAACGCTGACTGGATCCTTTGCGGCTCCAAAAGAATAAGCAGTGCTCCGCCATTTGACACCGCCATCCCCCACAACTGCCAGACAGACCGCGATTTATGCAACAAGGGCTTGTCTGGCTTGATCTCCATCATACACTGGATACACGCGCGATCAGATGACTCTCCATTATCATCCCTAAGTGACCTAACCCGTGAGTCGTTCATACTAAAACCTTAAGATTTTGGACTAGATTCAACCTAACCGTATGGGGTTTGTTTCTAAACCTTCATCTACTTAATACAAACACATCTATACGGTTTATACAGTATGAAATACAGTAAATACGTATGGAGGGTCAAAACTAGCTTGATATAGGGTTAGAGTTCAATACCTTTGCCTGAGAGGGGAGGCCTCAATCAGATGGTTGTGGTAGCTTCAATTGGTCCCAACAAACCTCCAAATGAAGTCTTGTACCCTAGTGAATGATCTAGGTATGAATTCGATCAAGCTCGATTTCAAATGTTGGTCTAGAGCTACCTTAGAGGCTATTTCGGAGGGGGGTTTGATGGGGAATGAACTCGTCTTACTCTTGGGATTATGTGTGCACAATTAATTTGAGTTTTGTGGACTGTGGAGAGATGCCCTAGTTTGAGCTGAAAGTTTGAGCTCAAAATTAGGCTTCCACAGTGGGGATTAATATGAGAAAATGGTGGCAATGAGCTTACGAGTTCTTGGAGAGTGTGAGAGAGAAATTGGACAGAGTTTCCCTAAGGATTTTTAGCACTCTCTTTTCTTGGCCATGGAGAGGCTGATTAAATAGAGGAGCTTAGAGGGGAGTTCAGGACTAATTGATGGGTGTAAAGTGGTGCTTAGGTGGAGGGTTGAGGAGGTCTCAAGAGCCATCGGGATGAGGTGGCCTTTATGGTTGAAATTGGGTTTGATTTTGCCTTGTGGCTCATAGTTTTGGGGTTTTCCGGCACTAGGACAGCTGGAAAGGCTAGGCAAGTTGGCCAGAGAGTCAGGTGATCTAGGGGGTGGTTTAATTATAATTTACACCCAATGGTAAGTGATGATGGAGGAGATAATTGGTTAAGGCTCAAAATTGGGCTTAGATCTCTTAATTTAGGGACCCATTAGTCTATAGCTCACCATGGCTGGTCCAAGGGGGTTTATCCTGGTCAATAAGATGTGTTTAGAGGCTGGGAGGATCTCAGATTGGTGATTTTAGGTTGGCTAACTCAATTTTGGTGCATGGGTCCAATTTGGGTTCAAATGGCCAAGAGTTGGGTATAGGTTAGGCTAGCCATAAATTTGAGCCCAATTGATTGATTAAAATTGTGTAGATGATTGTAATGAAGATTTTTAGTGAAGGATTGAAATGATTTTGAGTCTAGTTGGAAGCACAACTTTATGAATTTTGGGATTTTAGTAAATTTAGGCATGTTGGGCTAGATTTGGTTCTAGGTTGGGCTAAGGTTGGGTGAGGTTCAAATTGATTATTGAAAATAGTATATATGATTGTAATGAAGGGTTTTCAACATAAATTGGGTGCCAGTTTTTGTGTTAAGGTGTTCAATTTTGTGGAATTTGCAGACATAGCCAACTTGGGGTAAATTTGGGAATTTTTGGGATTTTGGTTAAAATTAAGTGCAATTGAGGCTTCACCAAGGCCAATTTAAGGTAAATTTTGGTATGTAGGAGTGTTATAAAATATTTAGGATCCAAATTGAGGCAAATTAAGTAGGCTATGGGGTTCAATTTTGTGGGATTTAGTCAAAGGGCCAAAATTGGGCGTGTGACCTAGATAAAAATTGAGCTCAAAGCATGGACCAATTAGGCTTGTATTTTGTATAAATTGGTCATATGAAAGGTGAATTTGAGTTTAAGATTGAAATTGAAGGGGGTATTGGAACCAAATTGATGGACATTTGAGGTGAAATTGAGGAAATTGGGCCTTAAAAGACAATTTGGGGGTTTTGTTCAAAATGATCAAATTCGCCAAATTGGGTTCAATTGGAGGGCCCAAATTGGTTTTGGAGACATTTGGAATGATTTTGGAGATTTTGGGAAAGTTTGGGGTGCCAGGGTTTTTTTTTTTAATTTTGGCAATTTTGGGGGTATTTTGGTAATTTTAGAATTTTTGGGTAGATTTGGGTAGTTTTGGTATTTTTAAATGGTTTGAAATGGTTTTTGAACAAATTTGGGTATTTTGGGTGAAATTAGGATTTTTGGCCAACTTTAAGGTTTGGGGGTGTTTAGGTAATTCGGGGGGATTTAGGGGCAGAAGGCCAAGTTGGGTGTTTTTGGTAGAATTGGGGTGTCAACCACCATAGATGACATATAGACCAATGAAATCCCCATTTGGGTCCTCTATGTACTGGTCATAGCTAAAACCTAGTCCAAGGACTAGTGGGTTTAGGGGACCATCTACATGAGTCTCCCAAAAGAATCAAGGGATCAAAGTCAACCATTTTGGGTTTAGGGTTGTGAGTGATTGTGGGTGAGAGTGAGTGTAGGTGAGTGAACTAGCTCCAGACGAACACCCAGGGCTAACCCTTAGGTCAGACAGTCCTATCTAGGCTCATCTTGAGCTCCTTCAACTTACCCCACCTACTATGTGCTAGAGGTTATGACATATAGTGGAACTTCAATTTGAGAAACGAGGAGTTTAGAATTTCTAATCGTGAGGGTTCTTTTTCTAGTTTTCTAGGAATAGTCAACAGGAAAGTCCTATGGCTAGAACTTAGGCAACTAAAGAGGGAAAACTGAACCTCAAACAAAAGTGAGGTCAACAGTCCTCTATGTGCTGGTCTTAGCTAAACCCTAGCCTAGAGCTAGTGGGTTTAGGGGAGCATCTACATGAGTCTTCCAAAAGATCAAGGGATCAAAGTCAACAATTTTGGGTTTCAAGGTTATGAGTGGATGTAGGTGATAGTGAGTGCAGGTGAGTGAACTATCTCTAGACCAACACCCAAGTTCAACCTTAAGGTCAAACAGTCCTATGGGGACTCTCCCACCTACTAAGTACTAGAGGTTAGGACCAATACGTAGAGCTTCAAGTTGAGCAAAGAGGAGTTTAGAGTTTCTAATGGTGAGGGTTCCTTTTCTAGTTTTTTAGGAATAGTGACAAGAAAGTCCAATGGCTAGACCCTAGGCTACTAAAGGGAGAAAACTAAACCTTAACCAAAAGTGAGGTCAACATTAGAGTAATCTTAAAAAAAGAAAAGGTAACTAGGACCTCGGTACCACAGACTCGTTATCCTCAGCTACTAGAACTCTAAGTTTACCTGGTCGTGAAGGTAGTTGACCCAACACGTCCTGAGATCCCTCGTAAGTAATCTGTGAATTGGGTAGTCCACGAGAACCTCCGTAGCCATAAGGTCAAAGGAAGAAAAACTCTATCCTTTGAATAAAAGATGAAACTCCAAGAGGAGAGACTTATACTTGCTGAAGTGGCAAAGATGCCTCGGGAAAAAAAGAGAAGGTGGAGGTTCAACTACAATGCTGAAAAAACTCCAAAAAAAATGACTTACACCCCGTTTGGGTCGGGGAGCCTTCTAACACCCTAGGCACACTAAACAACCACTTATATAAAGGTATGTTGGGTCAGTCAGGTTGAAAAAACTTTGGGGCTCCTCCTCGGGACATGCAAATATGATGCATTTATTTAGAGTGGTCCTTAACTATAGTGGAGACCCTATTAATATATGCATGAAAGTAAAATTGCAATTTTTAAATCCTGAATATTTTAATCCTAAATTTTAATTATCTTGAATATTTTATTTAGGATTTTTTAGAAAATTAAGAATTTAAGTCCTAATGAGCCTATATTGCAATGTGAAATCCCAAATCATAGAAAGAAACAAATAGAATAACTCAGGCAAATGCAGACATGCAACATGATGCGAAAAGCAAAAAAAGTCAAAGAAAATAATAAAAGTTTGGCGTCGTTGGGTCGGCAACATATCCCAAAAAAAAAAAAGAACTATCGGACTCCATATATAAATGTCCGGTCTTAATTCTATACATCAATGTAAAAATGCATAATTAAAATACGAGGCATGAACATCTGCTCGTGTTCCCCTTCACGTGGCTCCACGCTAACGTCCTAGGACCCATTCCCGTATCTTATTTCTACTACAGGACTCTCCAAGACTCATAAAAGTACATATGAAAACAAAAGACTGATTTCTGCTTGAAAATAAGTGTTAGCAGGAAAGCTCACTTGCATATGACGTATATTGAGTATTGCCTTAAAAGTGGGGGAGCTAAATAGCACTTGTAAGTAAAAGGGTCAGAAATCAACACATGCTCCCCCATACCGGTACGTGTGTGTGCATAAATAGGCATGACTCCCTCCAAAAAATTGCCCTAACACACTACCACGCATATGTAGCATTCAGCCACACCACAAGAACAATGAAAAAGAAAAGTACTTGGCTAGGGCAACCAATCCACCAAAGAACAATAGTCAGACATCAAAAAGACTACCGAGCACCCTAAATCCTAGTCGAACACACCATCTAACAAAAAGTGCGTCAACATATTATCTAAGTGTGAGGTAAGTTTGGGTATAGTATTAATTTGACGGGGTCGCCATACCGGCTCCATCTTAACAATCCGAAGGATCTAAAGGGTGTCATGAAGAGCGGTGACACAAGTTAGATCTATTAGTTGGTAAGCACTGTCATATTTGTGTAAATCACGATGACTTAACTCACATTATTCTTTGTGATCAATCTAGCAAGCAATGCTCGTTAAGGCATCACAACCAACATGAGGTCACTCTTCTAACGAGTAGGACACGACATCAAGGAATTGAAAAATAAATAGCCATGCAGAAAGCCCACATTATGATGGCTTGATTGAAGTACAAGGAAATCACAATGGGTGCCGAAAGGGAAAACACACACACCATACAAATGAATGAAAGGATGCTACATGCAACATAACACACACAAACGGGATATACCGGTAAAGCAAGATACCTATAAAAAGGAACTACACCTGCCCGGAGACCCAAGGTACCATGCAACTAGCAGGCACTGGCTATAGCTGAGTTTGCATCGAGTAAAAGGATACCTATAAAGAGAAAATATACTTTACTTGCGAGGCACTCACCGAGCATACATGCAAATAAGCATGATATGCAATAGACATATGATAAGTGTACCAAAGTGGTGAGGATGAGTACGCCGTGACAATAGTGACTCAATAGGAGTGCGCATGCCATAGCGGCAGCGACCAAAAAGAAGAGCATGCAGAGGAGGCAGTGATTCAGAGATAGGCATGCCGTGACGGTAGCGGTCCAAACAAATGGGTATGCCGAGAAGGCAGTGACCCGAAGGTGAGAGTGGCGATCCTCACTGAGGAGAATCACATCAGTGCAGATGAAAAATGCAAACAAATATTGAGTACAACATGCAAAAAAGCAGATATGTTATATGATCATGCACAACATGCAGTAACATGCAATATGATGCAAGCGATCGGTCGACCGGGCAGGGGCTACCGGTCAAAACAAAGTGATCAGTTGACGGGGCCGAGTTAGTCGATCAGATCAAGGTGCTTAAATGATCATTACATGAGATGCAATATGATCCACACAACACAAAAAATGTTATGAAATGCTCCATGCACATTCAATGAAACCAAACCGCTCGACAGCATATCGAACTCATCCTAATGACCTCGCATAGGTACCTGGAGCCGACACACTTGGATTTGTAGCAATTACTCATCTATCTTTGGTGTGGAAATGTATAGGGTTTCCCCTGCAATTTCTCGTAGGAGAAACTCTCTTGCGGATTAGATAAAAATATTTTATCGCTCTACAAACACCGATGATCTTATAGGACAAACTAGCTACAAATGTTTTCCCGTCCTTTAAGATCAAACTCAATTAATCCCTCCAAGGGAGATTAAGAGCGTCAAAACTGTGGGAAATTAGGATTTCAACCCAGCGGGGTTTGATGCACAATTTTTGTGTGTTATTTTAGTAAAAATTTTATAATATTACAAAAAACACACACACGATAATGCTAATAATAAATATTCAATTCAAATCCAAATAACAAGAAGTTCAGTAAAAATAATTTTATCTTTTAAAATCTTTAAACTTCCAAACCTTCACTAATAATACAAGTATACGTCAAGTAATAAAGGGCTCTAATGGAGTCCTAGATATCGATCCCACAGATAAGTTGGAAATGCTTACGAATAAATTCTTATGATTATGATGTAAAACACAACTCAAACTACAAAAATGAATTTTGAAATTCAAATCTAAGGTGACTGAGTGTATGCTAAGTAAGATTCAATTAAAAGAACTAAGTTAATTAAACTAATTGCTAAACTTCAAAAATAAAGTTATGAAAACTAAACAAAATTTTTGAGATGAAGATTTGAAATTTAAGAAAGCATCCTTCTCCTTTATAATGAGTATATGGATTGTGAAGAAATTAAAATCATTTAAAGATATATATAAAATTGTATTGTGTCAAATAGGAGCAATCCTATTTTTTACCCTCTTTCAACTGCATAAAGAACATTAACTAATCAGCGTTTGGTCCCTAATTCCGAGGTTAGGTTTGGAGGATAACGACTGTCAGCATAGACTCCCACCACTCCCTCACCTGAGGGCTAACAATCTCGCATTAGTTTCCAATCAACTGGACCAAATTAAGGATTTTAATCTGTCACCTTAAATTCTCCAATTCTACTTCCAGAAAAGTATATTTCCATATTTATTTACGCTCAATCCCATGGATAACATCCTCACTCATGGAATCAAATGTGACTCTCACCATGTTGTAGAAATTTTAGTTCTTTCAGATCATATGTCTCTCAACCCATTTTAACATTTCAATTGGCAAGATAAAAAATTAAATGAAAATTGGAGTTCAAATCATCAAAAATTATTGACATTTAAAACTATGTAAAAACAAAATCAATTCTTTAAGAAACCATACCTCAGAGTAAGGAGAAAAATAAAGAATACTGCTCAGAATTCATGAGAAGGACACGACAAAACATAAATTTCATAAATAAAAATAAGTTTATAAAATAAAGAAATAAAAGACAACTTATCTCACAATCCTTCCCAAGAAAACCCCTACAAGTTCTCTTCAAGCACTTTCCCTCTTTACAAGAACTCTGAATTTTCTCTTGGAAATGTAGTGAAGAAGAAATCTCTCACTTTTCCTCTCCTCTTACAATCCTTGAAGAAAATCTCCAAGCCCTTTACTTTCTCTCTCTAACTCTCTCTCTCTCTCTCTCTCTCGCCAAAGCTTGCACGCCTCCACCCTTCAAACCTCCTTTGGCCCTAGTCTTTCCTCACCTTTATTAGAGACTACCTCCCTCCAAAAGAAATTCAAAATTCCCTCCAAAGCTCTATCCAAAATTCAATCCTTTTGAATTCCAAAAGACATGTCTATTGATCCACGAGACATATACCTTCATTAAAAAGCCTTCAAAAGTGTCTAGATGCATTGAATCACTACATGGGGCATTTGAAATATGTGGACCCTTTAAAATTCACACAAAATTCATCCCAAATTGCCTTAATTCATAAGAAGTCATCTATGACGCCTCCGACACTGATACAGGTGGTTCAGGTGCCAAGTTGCTTAATTCCACACTGTTTTAGGTTCTGGCACTTCAAGTGCCACTTGCCAAATCTTGCGCTTCAAGTGCTGGCTCTTTGTAAAGTTGTGCATTAAGTGTCAAATCTAGCGCTTCAGGTGTCAGCTCTACAAAATTCTCTATTTTGGATCCATATTTCGTCCTCTTTGCTGTTTTTGCTCTAATTGCCTAAAATTAATGTACCTGCAACAAAAAAATGAAAATGCCCTTCTTTAAAGTGAAATATCACCAAAAATAAGCATAAAATGTATACTTAAAATGACACATTATTTAGGTGTATAAAAATCTCCCAAAATTAAATGTTACTTGTCCTCAAGTGGCACTTTTACTACAAAAAATAGGACTTAGGATAGACATTAACTTATAAACTTCCATACTTTAGTTTAGTAAATAAAAAAGTAAAATTTATAAAATAAATTTAATAACTTAGATTAAAACTATAAGTCTAAGAAAACTTAGTAATCAAATCTAAGATTTTTGAATCTTCATTCATTTCTAGAAGAAATGTATATTGTCATATCAAGGATATTTAAATTATCCATATGAATAAGAACTTCATGAAAACTTTACTAGTAAGTGTGCTAATATTAAAATAAAAGTTTAGAAAATGTATTAAAGCCTTTCCCTCAAGCAGATTCAAGTGAAACCAATTTTTGATTAGGCATCTCCTCAAGCTTCTCCTCTTTCAAGTGAGGATTACTATATCTAGATGATCTTTAATAATTTTGAACTTCACTATCCTCTTCCTAAAGTTAAGACTCTTTTTACCTTTCTTCACTTTATAAATTCATATTAGTTTTGATGATTTTTCATAAAGTTTCATTCTTTTCTTCTTACATGAAACTATAAAGTTCTTAATACTTCAAAAATATAATTCCTTTACTTTAAATAGAAAAACATAGTCTTATCCTTTTATACCAAATATCATTAACTTTAGAATTGACCTTTTTTATTAAAAACTTTTACCTAAATTTACCATAATATTTACAAACATAAATATAGTCTTTTAAAGTTAAACTCTAATATCTAAGGTCATGTTAAATTAATTTTGAAAATATAGTTAATTAAGGAAAAATAAAACTTACTTTACTCCCTTTTTTATAAATAATTTTTTCTTTCCCCAAATTTAAATTTTTAAGTAATTAAAAATGTTCATCAGAAAAAAATTTTTGCAGGAGAAAGGAAACAGTAATTGCATAAAAATAAAAATTAATATGTAGAGGATTTTTGAATATGAAACTGAGCTCTGGTATACTGTAGGTACTAACTTTAGAATGTAGGCTTTAAATCATTAAATGAAACAAAGTTTATTTTAAAGGATTTGCTAAAAATTAAAAACATAAACAAAAATTGAAAATACTAAATATGCAGAAAAAGTAAAAAATCTAAAATTTTTGTTATAGTCCACAATACAACATTTAAATGATAGTTCTTACTATAACAGTTTAAAAGAAAAAAAATAACAGAACAATCAAAATAACAAACAAATAAACAAACAAACACAAAAAAAAATAAACTCCTAAAATATCATTCTTCAACCTCATCATCATTCTCTTCATCATCATCATCATCATCATCATCATCATCATCATGATCTGGCGTATAAGGAGTAAAGCTGGGGCAAGATGGAAATTCCATATTGTAATCACCTATAAGATATCTTGTCATTGCCTCCTGATATGATATATCATATTGAACTCTCCACTGCTTATATTCATCATTATATGCATTCCTTGCTTCGATTCCTCCAATCCTATTTTGCCTATTCACAATATCCATTTGCTATATCATAAGCTACTCCATCATGTTCTCAAGTGAAGCAG
>NEWO01000363.1:394806-408039 GCA_003013225.1 Phalaenopsis aphrodite | reverse complement strand
TATATATATATATATATATATATGTATATATATATATATATATATGTATACATACATACATACATATAAATTAATTCTCCAACCGAAGCGGGTGACAGAATTTTGATTACGTCGACTGACAGCTTCCATAAGCTCCTAAAATTGTGTCGATAGCTTCTGGCAACTTCCCTGGGGACATGTTTCTCTCTCCACTTAAATCTGGGAGTATTGCCTTCATACACCGGTAATGTGTTCATGTCCCTTTTAGACCAAATTACCTTTCTTCCATTGACTTACTTTACCCATTTCTTTCTTGGGTAAGTACGATCAACACTTTCAGACTTCAGGACCATCTGTTCAATTACCTTTGAATGAAGAGGTTCAGGAGTTCATTAGGACTTCTATTATTTGTATGGGGTTAGAACCCAAATAGATGTGTTGGTGGACTTGTTACGCCCAGGCTTTGTGCGTTGCAAAGTCGGTCCCACACTAGGTCCTAAACTTCATTTTCTCTTTCAAGTTTGCTTTGCTATTTTGTAAATTTAATCAAATTGTGTTGTGTTGTGCATGCTCTTTAACCTTAGTTATTTAATTATTCAATCTTTCTACTTTCAAACAATTTTTACTAAATTTTAAAACCTTCACAAACTAAAAATTAAATAAAGGACTGCGTTGTCTACAGATCGGCCATTGTTAATTTTTAGTGTTTGCACTAGAATTACAAAGTGTGAGCAAAATAACTAACCCTAGAGCTTTCTTATTGAAGCTGCCGTAATGGCATTCCCGACGCTCAATTTCTTGTGCAACTTTCTAACTCACTATAATGCTTGTGATGTTGCTCCCACCATCAAGTTGAGAACTGAATTTGATGAGCTTGAATTTGTTCTCATAAAAGCCCCATTTGTCATAATGAAAGTTGCCACTCCAGATGGTCAATAGCCTACAATGGAATTTAACCTAAACTGTCGCCGGGATTTTCCTTCTTACAAGAAGGTGAAAACTATTCCTACCACGGCACCAGCTAAGTATGTTGTTCCCTTTTCTACCAAAAGAAAACAGGTCATGATCGTTGCAGATACAACTGGAAGATTTTACGTCCCACCATCAATATTTAAAATTGAATCTAGTTTGAAGTTTGCTCCATTAATTCATTCTCAAATAAGAAACCGCAGTTGAAGGGCTCAAAAGGCTGCTAAAGTAGAAATTTTAGAGAATACATCTATTGATGAGTTTTCTCACGAGGAGGAAATTGGATTACTAGAGGACTCTCCACTCCTACAAGGGAGTAGGTTCCACTCGTTGATGAATACTAATGTATTTGAAAATATTCTAAAGATCGTTGCTACTTTACCATTGTTTCATGTTCATAGTGAGGAGAAGGAGAAGCTCTCTCCGATCACTAAAGTCCGTACAGTGTTCTAGAGATTGGCCGCTAAAGAAGGATGTTCAGTGGTTGAACTGCTTAAATGAGTAGGATGTGCGGTGTCCCCTCTAGTGATAAAAGAGGTTTTAATGGATGTCAGATATGTGAGACAATCTAAGAAGTTAACTAAAGTTTTGTCAGCCTGTATTCCAGTCAGATTTTTTCTGAGGAGTCGAGTTGATACTATCGTTACTACCACATATTTTTCCACTAATGCTACTCAAGGGTCTGCAAGATGTCAGTTGTTCAAGTCACATCTGGGTCTAATGGTACCATCAGTTTTTTCTCATAAGACAACCCTAAAGAAGGAGAAGATAAAGAAGTCACTTGATACTATGTTTGGTCTTCACTGCGGGGAACATTCCTTTCTTTGGCATACTGATGCCTTGTTTAGACACCCCATCTCAAGACACACCTCAAAAGAAGAAGGTATGGATGCACAATGTTGACGTACCAATATGGTTTAATGAGCCCATAGGGCAAAATTTTGGAATGAAGAAAAGTTTCAAAGTATCAGACATTGCTGAAGCCATTGCCACCTAGTTTAATGAACAAGTGGAGGATATCCAGGAAAACTCTCAAGATCTTAAGATGATTCACAAGGCAATAATCAAGGAGAAAGTTTAAAAGCTTAGAGCTAAAATTTTTGAGTTATCCAAAGAGAATGGAGTAGCCATCCATGTTGATGAAGATTTTGATTTTAATGATTACCTCAATGAATATTTCATGGATATTCATGTTATTAAGACTAGAGCAGCTACGTATGCCTGCGATGCTTAATGTCTCATTGAATGGAATGTCGCGGATGATCTGCAAAGGGCTATTTTCTTAAGAGATGAGAAAATTAGTCAATTGGAAAAGAGAATGGAGGAGATAGCCGCCAGCATGTCCGCCATGGCTACAATTCATGGATAGTCCCAGTCACAGCAGGTAGCTTCTCCAAGAGTCAACCAGCTGAAAATAGTTCATATTACAAATGAAAGGAGAGAAGTTGCTTCCACTAATGAAGAGGATCAGTAAAAGAAGGATTCCTCACCAAGTACCATACCAGAAAAGGGACTTAAGTTGTTGGTCGAACAACAACTTTGGGAGGCCTTAACCCAATCTAAGGGTGGTGCATTAATTTTAAATGGTAGACCTTACTCGGAGGAGTTTGATTTCATACCCTACTTCATGGGCTTTGTGTCACCAAGATTTAAGACATTCGACAGGACCAGAAATCCAAGATAGCATATAACACACTTCCGAGCTAGTTATTGCAAAACAAGAGGTAATGAAGCTTTGCTTTTCTGACAGTTTATCAGTAGCCTATCAGGAATTGCATTTGATTAGTATGTCGAGCTACCCAACAGATCGGTCAAGAAATTTATCGAGTTAAAAAAATTGTTCATGATAATATTTGCTGGAGCAAATCATCATGTTTCTAATAAAGATCTCGTAGTAGAAAGACAAAATCCTAACAAGACTTTAGTAGACTACATCTTGAGGTGGAGAACCCTTAGCATGAAATGTGTACCTCAACTATAAGAACATCATGCAATTGAGATTTTACTCAAAAGCATCCATGGGCTGGTAGCTCTCATGCTTAAGGGACTCACCATAAAGTCCTTCAAGAAGTTGTTAAGCAAATCCAACAGTTTACAAGAAAAAGTTAAGCATATGGAGTCCAAAGAAAAAGAAAAAAAGACCAGGACAACCAGTATATTCGAGAAGAAGTACAGGATAGTGGGAACAACAATAAGGGAAAGCCGCCGATAAAGTTATAGACAGAGCATTCTCACTAAAGTTTTGAGTAATCATCACAACATGCTCAACAACAACAACCATAGCACTATGACCAGTCTAGCAAACAGTCACACCAGGGAGGACCGTACTGAGCATAGGGTAGGATAGGTCTGACTCTTTTAGATTTAAAGAAGAGGGTATATTCTTTGAAAGAAGAGGCTGTGCCAAAGATGTTCAAAAATTTAATGAAGAAGTCCAAGTTCAGATTACCAGAACTGAGGAGGCCGGAAGAAGTTGACAAGAAGAGTATCCCAATTTTTGTCCCTATCACAAAATGTTGGGACATACAATAGAGGGTTGTTTCATCATCAAGGATTGGCTCGAGAGGAATTTTAAGGAAGGAAATATAACCATCCCGAGATAATATTTAAAAGAACCTGAAAAATGATCTGTAAATATGATTTCGGCCGTGCCAATCACTCTGATAGATCCTTATTCAGAAGATGATGGATGAAGTATAGTTTGGAGTATGCCATCCAAAAAGGTACTATATCAGATTCAGACTGCTTCAACTCAAACAACTGTTCAGAGTTTACAGCCTGCTCAGCCCAAGATGGAGATTTTTCTAGAAAAATTGCTACAACCAGAAGAGAAAGTGAAGAACAATGTCAATAAGATCGATAGTGTTGTCGGAAGGTGATACACTTAAAATATATAGTATTTTTAGACATATTTTTATACCTATTTTTGAGATATTGTACTTTAATGGAAGGTATTTTTGTGTTATTCTTGCAGATACAATTAAAAATGGAAAAAATGCCTAAAGGGGTGAAAAAGGGTCAAATTTGGAGCAAAAAGGTGAAAAATTGTGCAAAAGATTTTTGGCGCCTAAGCGTCAGATTCGGCGCTTAAGCGCCGGTTAAACAGAGAAGGCCGCGCCTAAGAACCAAGACCTCGCGCTTAAGTGCAAGTGGAAGTTACTAGATGAGTAAAATCAGTTTTCACAAATTTTAAAGAGGTTTTTGAGGCACCCATTGGCTTAATAGGTGGTTGTAACCACCATGGATGAAAATTATCATGAAAGGATGCATCTCTTGGGCAAAGACATCAAATAAAGACACATTTTGAAGAGATCCCAAGGCACCTCTTGGAAAACTATGAAAGATAGAAGAGAGGACTTAGAAAAAAGTCCTGAAACTATTGGCAAGTTTTGAAAGTTCTTTTCTAGGGAGTTAGATCGTAGAGATATTCAGGAACCACTTTTTATTTACTTTATCCTTTTTGTTATTTTTTTTTGAGTGAATGTAAAAGAGAAGAGATTCAAAGGAACTTCAAGAGTTTGGTGGAGGATTTGAGATAAGCTTTAATCTTTTTATTTTAGACTAATTTTAGCTTTAATTGAGGCTTGTTGTTGGTTTGACAATGATTTCTTCTTTTAAACTAAAGTGTGGTTTTATTTTCTCCATGGATTTTGAGTATTTTTTTTCTTCTTAAAATGATAAGTAATTAAGTTTTGGATGGAAGTTGTGGAGAGTATTGATCTTTAATATTGGAAGAAGTTGTGATGATTTAAATCCATGCACTTCATTTACTTCTTGATTTGGCCACTCCAGATATTAAATTTTTTGTGAGAACATGTAAGAACTGGGCTGCATTGTCTCAGTCAATAATTGGAAAGAATCACATGAGGTTGTATGAATGAGAATGTACTTCATATGATTGAGTGCAAATAAATAGGGAAATGTTCATTGATGGGTGTAGTAGAGTTAGAGGACTTTAAAGTGAGATGTTAAAGCCCCAGCTTGGTTTTTTATTTTAAGTTCTAATATGAGAATGTTAGCCACCAGGTGGAGGAAATCAAGAGAACTCTAGAGGGAGAGCTAGTATCTTTCCTGCCTCACCGGTCTTCAAAACTATTCAAACTTTAAATTAGCCAATGTTCTCTATAGCATCTCTAGTAAGGGTAAGAAATATTATTGCTCTTATTTGACACAACATACTTTGCATACTTCAACAATAGAATTCCTATACTTATTATTGATTCATGATAAGAAGAAAGATATTTTCATATTAAATACTTTTCTTCTACAAGAACATTAGTTATCTTTTTAGTTGTTACTCTTTCGTTAAAATATCAAAAATACCAAAAATATTTAAATTATAAATTCCTATAAAAATAATTTTTAGTTTAATTTATTATATTTTTAAAAATAAAAAAAACTTTCTAAAAAGTGCATTTTGCATAATCTTCCCCGTGGGTTCGATGTCCAGGCCTTAATCAAAAAGTCCTATATTACTTGATAATGATACATATACTTACGTAATATCTCAATATAAATATATATAAATGAAAAAGTTAAAGTTTTATTTTTCTTCAGAATCAAGTTTTTGGTTTTGTTGCAAAATAAGGAACTACAAGTGAAAAATACTGAACTTTTGTTATATTATGCATAAGCATTAGGTATCCAAGGATGAGGTTTTATTTTATTTTATTTTTTTTATGTTAGTTTATGCATAGTTCAGGTTCTGAAGGACTAGTGCCCTACGATTCTAAATTAGAAAGAATTATTAGAAAAATAAAAAAAACCAAAAAAATTAAAAATATTGAAAAAATAAAAAAAAAATTACAGAAATGGCAAACCAAAATAATCAAAATGCTGAAATTCAACAAGAGTTTAGACCTTTAAGAGATTATGCCAACCCCACTGTAGATGAACTTCATTGCAGTATTCAAAAAGCTACTGTAGTGGCTAATTCATTTGAGCTGCTATTTTCCAAATGGTATCAAATAATCAGTTTGGGGGATCACTAACTAAAGATCCAAATTTACATCTTACCAATTTTCTAGAATTATGTGCTACAATTAAATATTATGGTGTTCCAGATGATGCCATAAGACTTAGGTTATTAACTTTCTCAACGAGGGATAAAGCTAAGATGTTGTTGAATTTGTTAGTACCTGGATCTATCGGAACTTTGGGTGATTTAGCACAAAAATTCCTTGCTAAATATTTTCCACCATAAAAAATTGTGAAACTTATAAATGACATTACATCTTTTAATCAGTTTGAAGGGGAATCTATTTATGAAGCATGGGAATGTTTAAAGAACTCTTAAGAAAGTGTTCACATCATGCTATACCAGATTGGTGAATAATTCAAACCTTTTATATTGGATTAATTGGTTCTTTTAGATCTATTATTGATGTCGTTGCTAATGGTTCATTGACGTCAAAACCATTTCACGATGCTTATGCTTTAATTGAAGAGATGGCTACCAATAATTTTTAAAGGCCTTTTGAGAGGGTGAATCCAAAGAAAGTAGCCGATATTCATGAAACTAATGCGTTTACTTTGTTAGCAAGTCAAGTTGTGCAATTTCAAGGAAGTTAGACCAATTTGGAATGAATTTTTCTCAACCAATTTCCATGATGAAAGAGAATTCATTAGGCTAAATGGTATTCTCAAACATCATTAGAAACTTTGAATGCCATAAATAATAAGCAAAATAACCTAGGTTCGAAGAACCATCACAACTTTAACTGGAATAACAATTCGGGTGATAATAATCAGCAATGGGGGAACAACCAAGTAAATCCATTCGTAAACTAGAACAACATATGGAATAATAATTATAGATCTACTTATCCTTCAAGAATCAACAGTAATACACAATTTAAGGATAAGAAGTTTTCTATAGAAGAAGTAGTGTTACAAATGGGTAATCAATTACAAAGTCAAGGAGCTACAATTAGAAATATTGAGAATCAACTTAGGCAAATCACAAGTTCATTAAGTAATAGATCCCAAGGAACACTTCCTAGTAATACTAAAACAAATCCAAATGATCAGAATAAAGTGCAAGTTAAAGTTGTGCAACTTAGAAGCAGAAGAGAGTTGGAAGGTAGGGTTCAAAAAGAGATTGAAGTAGAGAGAGAAGTTGTAGAATCAAAAGAGGACGCTCTAAAAGATTCTGAAAGGCCTATTTCTCCGCCAAAAATTGATTTAGAAAAACCACCACCTCCCTTTCCTAAGAGACATCGACAACAGAAGTTGGATAAGCAATTTTTAATATTTTTCAGAAATATTTAAGAAGCTTAAAATCAATATTTCATTTGCTGAAGCCTTGGAACAAATGCCAAGCTATGTAAAGTTTATGAAGGATATTCTCAACAGAAAAGGGAAGTTTGAAGATAATGAGACTGTTGCACTTAGTGAGGAGTGCAGTCCTATAATTTAGAAGAAACTTTCTTAAAAGCATAAAGATCCTAGTAGCTTTACAATTCCATGTGCAATATGAGACAAATTTATGGGAAAGCTTTTATGTGGTTTAGGTGCAAGCATTAACCTTATGCCATTATCAATATTTAAAAGATTGGGATTAGGATAAATAACCCCTACTACTGTAACTCTGCAGTTAGCAGATCGTTCAATAACATATCCTAAAGAAGTAATAGAAGATGTCCTAGTGAAGGTGGATCAATTTATCTTTCCTGTTGATTTCAATGTGTTAGATATGGAGGAAGTTAAAAAGATACCTATCATTTTGGGGAGACCTTTCCTAGCTACAGGAAGTGCAATGATAGATGTCTATAAAGGGGAATTAACAATGCATGTCAATGATCAAACTATTACTTTTAACATCTCAAAATCAATGAAATACCCTACAAAAGGTAAAGAAGATGAATGCTAGAATGGATGTTATAATATATCTGAGCGAATGTCATTTCAAGACAACTTATGAAGAAAAAGATTTGTAACATGAGCAAGAAAAGGAATTAGATCAATGTGTAAACCTTTCTAAGGAAGATTCAAGTTATGTTCAAGAAAGTTTTGAAATTTTGGACACGATAGACACAGACAAATCATTTTGTCCATCTATTGAAAAACCTCCAGAACTTGAGATAAAATTACTTCATGAACATTTAAAATATGCCTTTTTAGGAGCTTCCTCTACTTTACCTGTTATAATTTCCTCAAAGTTAATAAAGGAAGAAGAAGAAAAGCTTATGAAAATTTTGAAAACTTTTAACAAAGCCTTTGGATGGACAATTACTGATATTAAAGGAATCAGTCCTTCAATTTATATGCATAGAATTAATTTGGAAGAAACCCAGGGCTGATCCACAGAGGAGATTAAATCTTGTTATGAAAGAAGTTGTTAAGAAAGAAATTTGAAACTGGTTAGATGCTGGAATTATCTACCCTATTTCAGATAGTCGTAGGTTAATCCAATTCAGTGTGTTCCTAAGAAAGGAGGAGCAACTAAAACTGTGAATGAGCATAATGTGTTAATACCTACTAGACAATTTACACTGTGGAAAATATGCATTGATTATAGAAAATTAAATCTTTCCACTAGGAAAAATCATTTTCCAGTACCCTTTCTAGATCAAAAGCTGGATATACTAGCTGGGCAAAAATACTTTTATTTTCTCGATGGATTTACCGGTTATCACCAAATTCAAATATCTTCTGAGGATCAAGAAAAAATAACATTTACCAGTCCTTATACTTTTGCTTTTAGAAGAATGCCCTTTGGTTTATGTAATCCCCCCGCTACATTTCAAAGATGTATGATGGTAATTTTTTGTGATTTAATTGAAAAAGGGATTGAAGTCTTTATGGATGACTTTTCAGTGTTTAGAACTTCATTTAACTCATGTTTGGAACATTTATCTAAATTACTTAAGTGTTATGAAGAAACAAATTTAGTCCTAAACTGGGAAAATTGCCAATTTATGGTAGCAGGAGGAATTGTGTTAGGTCATCAAATATCAGAAAATGGTATGGAAGTAGAACCTGCTAAAATTTAAGTGATCACTAATTTACCTTATCCAATAAATGTAAGGGAAATTAGGAGTTTTTTAGGACATGCTGGATTCTACAGGCAATATATTAAGGACTTTTCTAAGATTGCTAAGCCTTTATGCCATTTATTGGAGAAAGATGCAATTTTCAATTTTGATGAGGAATGCCTAAAAGCTTTTAAATCATTAAAAGAAAAATTAATCACTGCACCAATTATAGTTTCACCAAATTTGGAAAAACCTTTTGAACTTATGTGTGATCTAAGTGATTATGCTATTGGAGCTATTTTAGGACAAAGATATGATAAAATTTTCAAAGTTATTTATTATGCTAGTAAAACTCTTAATGAAACTCAAATTAATTCTACAAAAACTGAAAAAAAGTTATTAACAACAGTATATTCCTTTGATAAATTTAGATCATATTTGATTGGAACTCATTGTATAGTGCATACAGATCATTCTGCTATTAAGTACTTAATGAAAAAGAAGGATACTAAATCGAGACTAATAAGATGGATTCTTCTTTTATAAGAATTTGATTTTGAAATAGTAGATCGGAAGGGAACTGAAAATCAAATTGCTAATCATTTGTCTAAACTTGAATAAGAAAACCCACTATGTTTTGGAAAAGAAATTATTGAACATTTTCCAGATGAAAAATTGTTCATTATAAATGAGTGGTGTGTTCCGTGGTATGCTGACATTGTGAGCTATATTTTTAGTGATCTTAAACCCTATGGAATGACATGCCAACAAATGAGGAAATTTTTTTCTGAAGCTAAGACTTATTTTTGGGATGACCCATATTTATTTAAACAAGGAAAGGATCTAATCATTCAAAGATGTGTATCATTAGAAGAAACTTATGAAATTATCCAAAAATGTCATAATTCTAATTTTGGGGGAAATTTGTTGTTGATAAAATAGCATACAAATATCTACAATCTGGATTTTATTGACCTACAATTTTTAGAGATGTTAATGTTTATATCAAAACTTGTGATAGATGTCAAAGAGTAGGCAATATTTCTAGAAGAAACGAGATGCCCCTCAATTATATGCTAGAAGTTGAAATAATTGATGTTTGGGGATTAGATTTCATGGGACCATTTATACTGTCTTTCAAATATTTATATATTCTGTTAGCAGTGGACTATGTATCCAAATGGATAGAAGTTGTTGCTTTACCTAGATGTGATGCTCAAAGTGTTGCAAAATTTTTGAAAACAAACATATTTTTTAGATTTGGGATGTCGAGAGTTATCATTACTTATGAGGGAAGTCAATTCAGAAATTCCATTATGAAGAAGTTATTAAATAATTATCATATAAATCATAGGATTGCTACTGCTTATCATCCTCTCACAAGTGGTTTGGCTGAATTATCTAATCAATAAATTAAAAGAATTATGGAAAAATTAGTGATTCCAACAAAAATGGATCGGTCAGTCAGACTTGACTATGCTTTGTGGGCTTATAGGTCTGCATATAGAACTACTATAGGAATGTCCCCATAAAGTCTAATATTTGGGAAAGCTTGTCACTTACGAGTTGAGCTTGAGCATAAAGCATATTGGGCTATTAAAGAGTTCAATTATAATTTAAAAGATGCTGGTGAAAAAAGATTGTTACAATTAAATGAGCTTAAATAGATATGGAATGAATCTTTTAAGGGTGCTAAGATTTATAAAGAAAAGATGAAAATGTGGCATGATCGTAAGATTCTTACTAAAAATTTTCAACCAGGGCAACAAGTTTTTCTATATAATGCCAGGTTGAAATTATTTCCCGGCAAACTTAAGTCTAGGTGGATGGGTCCATTTGTTGTGATAAAAGTTTATCCTTATGGAGCTGTGGATATTAATGATCCTAATTCTGAGAAAATTTTTAAAGTGAATGAACATAGGCTGAAACCTTATTATATAGGGGATCAACATAAATATAATGATGGAATAATATTAGGTTAAACAGAATGAGCACTGGTTACGTCGGCCTGACGACGTAAAACCAAGAGCTTTGTGGGAGGCAACCTATAGTTATCAATGTGTTTTTGCTTTGATTATTGTTTTGAGACTGATTAAGATATGTGGGGTAGTATTTTTTAATTTATTATGTGCTAGTAATGATTTTTAAAATTTATTTAGTGACCTAGACATCTTACAATGAGAATTTGGTCTTTAAGTTGACTTGTGCAAAAATGTGCACAGGCGCTTAAACGTCAGGTTCAACGCTTAAGAGCGACAGTTTAATCACATGTGCAAATTTCAATTTTTAGAATATCTAACTGCAAGTTAGTTTGAATAAACGTATCTTGGCAGTTTCTAGTTGTGCAAAGAAGTTATGAGGGGGAATTAGACCTATAAATAGAAGGGGTTTGTGAAGGAATTTCACCCCAGATTATTTTTAGCCCTAAAAATCTAAGAGAGAGATAGATTTAGAGAAAATGTCTTCATGGGAGATGGATTTGAAGAAGAAGGAACTCCAAGACTATTTGGAGAGAGAACTAAGTGTTAAATGTGTTTGTACTTGTTTGTGAATTAAGAAAAGTTTATTTTTTATGAAAATTTGTGTTATTTTTAGCCTCAAATTGAATTAATTATTATGGAGAATTTTAAGAGAGAAGAGAGTTATAGGAAGTAAAAATAGTCATTTAAGTGCTATGAGACCATTTAGGGGTGTTTTACTTAAGCTAATAGGGCATTTTACTTACATTTACAAATTTCAAAAATTGTTCACTGGCGCCTAAGCGCCACATCGAAAGCTTATGTGCGAGCCATCCTGAGAGTCAGGTGCCTCAGCGCCACTTACCAGCGCTCAAGCACTGATTCACAAAAACCAGTTCACGAACCGTTAAAAGTGGATTTTAAGTTCGAAAATACCATTTTTAACACCTCCTATCAACTTCCCCAACTCAAAGTCACAATTTTGAAGGCTAGGGCAAGTGGAATTTGAAGATTTCTTGGTGGAATCGAGTGAGATTTGCTAGATCCAAGTTCCTTAAGGTAAGAGCTTTACTTTTATGCAAAAATTTTAGATCTTCACCATATATTTTAAGCACATTTGGAAGATTTCAAAAATTTACTATTCATGATGAAAAGTGAAAAAAATCTATGGAAATTGCTTGGGAAGTTTGGTTAGTGCCATTAGAAGTTTAGTTTAGTGATTTAAACTTGATTTTTAAAGTTATTTTTGGAATTTATCAAATTTGTAGAATGCCACCAAAAATGAAAAGGAGTAGTGGAAAGAGCCCATTCAATTCAAGAAAGTTTGTCAGTTCAAAAGCTCAGGATCGATATAGTGACGCTTTACAGTCACAAAATTTGATTTAGGTGCGATGTTTCAAGAGTCCAGGTGGAGAGGTAGAAGACCTGATAGTCCGCCGATAGTGAGAATACTTATGTTGTTTCTCTGCTGTCGCAGTGAGTTCTATTGTGAGGGAGTTTTATTTAAATCTCCCAGGGGCTGAAGATGATCGAGTTATGGTTAGAGGGAAGTTGGTACCTTTTACTCCAGAGGTAATCAACATGTTTTACCATGTGCCACCTGAGACTTTATGTTTTTATGCAAATTATAGTCCTACTGAAGCGGAGTTAGATGAGATTAATTCAAATTTGACTATTGACTGAAGACTTTGGAAGATCACCAATAAGCGGAGAGTAAATTTCCCAACTTCAAGAGTATGTGCACCTTTGAAGGCCTGACACTATTTCATTTCTGCTCATCTTCTTCCGACCAATCATCTCAGTGAAGTGACCAGAGAAAGAGCGACGTTGAATTTTTGTATTCAGGAGGGAAAGCCCATCAACATAGGGGCTTTGATTTATCACACTATCATCAATTCAGCTGCTGCTGCTAATACTGCAGTAATGGGATTTGCTTCCTTAATATTTTCATTATGCGAGTAGGCTGGAGTGAAGTTTGATAGTTGGGAGGAAGTTTTGTTTCCTGTAAAGCCCATCACAATGTGAATGTGAAGACTTATTTTGAGCACTCAATTTTTGGCTGGAGAGAAGGATTTTCCAAAAGTTAAGGATTAGAGACGTCTACTGCATCTACCTCTGTTGCATCTTCATCACGACCATCTACCTCTCGTGCTTCTACAACTAGAGGTGATACCAAGACTAAGGATGAGTTATTATAGAAGATGATGGACAATATCAATTTTACCGCTGATAAGATACAAAATTTAGAGCGTTTTGCAAATCATACTAATAGTTATAATAGAAGGAAGAGTGATTATGAAGAGAAATTCCACTCATCTTTGGAAAGCCTGATTAGAGGTGAACCAGTAGTG
>NEWO01000363.1:343693-379104 GCA_003013225.1 Phalaenopsis aphrodite | reverse complement strand
ATATTTTAAATATATTACATTTCTACTGGAGGATTCCATCGATATGGTAGTACAAGGATGATGAGTTTTGTCTCATATCGACCTCAAAAATTTACACAAGCTCAAAAAAGAAGAAGGATGATGATTGCACTTGCTGACATCAATGAAGATTGGTGCAAGCCTTTAATAGAATATTTGTAAACTAGAAAGCTGCCAGAGGATAAGTCTGAGGCATCACTAGAAGAGCTACATCATGTGCTCTAGTAGGTGATGTCCTCTATAGAAGATTGTTCGATCAAATGTGGCTAAGATGTCTAAACAGAGCCGAAGAACAAAATATTGTCAAAGAAGTACATGCCAAATTGTATGGAGCTCACTAGCCAGGGTCAAAGATGAAAATGAAGATTAAAAGACTCGGATATTTTTGGCCAAAAATGATATTGGATTGCATGGGTGCAACCAGAAGATTTCATCTTTACCAAGTGCATGTGGGGGTCTTACATCAACCTTCGAATGTACTACACCAAACTGTTGCCTCGTGGCACTTGAGTGTTGGGGCACAGACAAAATAGGTCCAATAAACCCTCTATCCTTTAAGGGACATAGATTCATTCTTGCCACTATAGAACACTTGTCCAAGAGGATAGAAATAGTGTCATTACAAGAGGTTACAACACGGTATGTTCTACATTTTTTAAAAGTCAAGTCGTTTACCGTTTCGGCATGCCGCACAAAATAATTTTGACAACGGGATGGCTTTCAAGAGCACAAAGATCAAAAACATTAGCAAATAACATGAGATAGACCGAAGATATTATACAATTTACTATTCCAGGGCAAATGGAATGCCGAGGCCTTAAAAAAAAGCTCGTGTAAATATTAAAAGAAAATATTGGATGAAAACAAAAGAGATTGGCATAATAAATTATTAGAAGCCTTGTGGGCCTACCAACAACATTCAGAGGCCGTACAACCTCTGAAAGTTCAAACACCGTCTCTCAGAGTCACAGTTGCCAACAAATTCACAACCAAAGAAAGTGCAAAACTCAGACTAGAAGAATTGGGAAGACTCGAGGGAAAATGACTAGAAGCACAACAGCATTTGGAGCTCTACCAAGTGAGGATGGTGCAGGCTCATGAAAAATTGGTCCGCTCAAGGGCGTTCAAAGTTGGTGACCTTTTTCTCATTCTCAAAAGAGCTATTCTTTACATCAAACAATAGGTGGAAAATTTGAACCAACTTGGGAGGGACCATTCATCATAGGAAAGTTTACTATAGAGGATCTTAACAGCTGGTGGATTTCTAAGGCGAAAGACCTATGCTGTCAGTCAATGACCGATATTAAAAGATATACTATCCGATGTGACATTGCTTGAAAAAAACTTTTTGAAATTTTGATTGGGGTTATTTAGTTGGCTAGACGTTAGTGACTGATCAAAAATTTTGTAATAAGATTAACCTCAATAAAATAAAATTTTGGAATTTGTTCGTTTTAATTTCCTCCTTTTATTATTAATTTTGAAATTCCATTATATTAAAATAAATTAAATCATAAATTTACACCTATACAAATTAAAATTGTTGTTTAATAAATGCTTCATTTTTGTTCTTGTTCGTGCTGAATTTCAGTGCATTCATATTTTTCTATATTTTGCAGAAAAATGTCGGGATGAAAGCTTATTTTTGCCTTTAGAGAGGCTTGAATCTCACACTGAACAGAGAAAGGACAGCTCATAGTGGAATCATGGATTTTGACTTAGACTTTGATCAGGTCAACGTAAACTGTGAGGGTCCCATCATGGACATAGTCAACCACTAAAAGAATGAAGGATAACTGTCGTTGTTGAGCATTGGTACTAAAGAAGACTCCTTGTCAAAGAGGAAGAAAGTGATAACGGAAAAAAAATATGATGGAATGGATTATCTGTTTGTTGTCCATGATAACTGCATGAATAATTGATCTAATTGATGCTGATGATGAAAGTGTGTAAGATGTGCCACTAAGAAGATCATAGCACTAAAATGCTAATCGTCGCAAGCATAGAGCTTTTATACGTGAAGAAAAGAGGCCCACTGAAAGAGGCAAAAAATTTACTCACCACGATTCTTGAGGGGAAAATTTATGATCCTTGCATGAGAGAAACTTCTACTAGTTCGCCTTCTATGGAGGACAAGTTTGAGTTTCTTGTAGAGCATATACTACCAGCAGTTCTAGATGAACTTTACAAGGGTTGTCCGATGTGCAACGTTGAGTTTCTCATACAAGAATTGATAGGAAAAGCATTCGTGGAATGCCCAACATGCAATGTTCTCCAGTTAGACCACTACGGTTCTTTTAAGGAGTTCATAGCTAACAACACAAAATGCCAGAAGATAGCTTATCTAGAGACTGAGTCATATGTTCCATTGTCTACAGAACCAAGTCAAACATGGTATCCTATAGATCTGGAGATGAGAGAGCCACCCCAAAAATGTTAAAGGATCCCCACTGCAGAACTAGAAATGATAAACAGAGTTAAGAAGCGAGAATTTGAATTCTATGAATAAATCTAAGGGAAATCGTCAACATTTCGGAAGGCCTAGAGCTATATTGAGAATTTTTTTTTTAAAATAATGAAAGAAGAATTCTTGACTGTGTATTTAATCTGAGAGATAGAGGTCAAGCTGGTCGACTAATGAAGGAAACATACTCAGAACCATGGAAATGGATGAGTGGAAATGGCATGATAACCATCCAATGTGGTTGTTGCTACAATTTCACTAATATAGGCAAGGGAAACCCCCAGGTATCTTAAGAAATGATGAGGTGGATCCCATGCCTTCTTAGATAAAGAGGATGATCAAAAAGATAGCTAGATGGAGTATATTACTAGCCGATTGCATTCTCATCAGTTGTATAATCAACATTTATGATGAAGGAGATGATATCCCTCTACACATATACCACCATGATTTTGTAAGGATTTTCTACATGGTGTCCTTCATGAACAAAAGTAATATTCTGTTTGGAAAAGAAGTCGATGTTATTGGTCTCAGGGAGTTCAGAGGATCTATCGAGATTCCACTACCGATGGGCTCGGTACAAATTATTAAGGGTAATCGAGCAGATATAGCCAAGCACTACATTCCAAGAGTTCGACACCGTAGAGTGTGTATGACATTTAGAAGAATGGATGAAAGTAAAGTACCATATAGGTTCTGACCATATCCAAAGTTAGAGGAGCTGTGCCCGTACAAGCTGTGAGAATGTTGCACCTCTAAGTACATGTAAAAGGAATTCTTGTCTTGGAGCATGATTTAGTAGGTTAGCTTGTTCAAGAGCTCGTCCCACAGAGAACATATAGATAATTTTTGTCACCTTTTGTACTGTGTCAGAGCAACATACATGATATGCACTCAGCAATATGATGTTTCAAATATATTCAATATGATTGTCTTTTTCAATGCTTTCAGCATTTATTCAGTCTGTAACACCTCTTTGAAGCAGATTAATGAAATTTCTTTCAGAGTTTAGCATGTTTGTCAAATTGCCCTTTTGGGACTTACCCAAGCACTGTCCGAAATATGATATATAATTCCAGTGTCCAACCATTTCAAAATTTCCTTTTTGATTACTTATTTCATCATTAGGTTTAATCTCCTTTGTGGATCAACTCTTGGTTTATATTGTTCATCCAGTATAATTTTGTGCATTCAGATCGAAGGATTGATTCCTTTAATATTAGCTAAGGTCCAAGCAAAAGCTTTCTTATATCTTTTTAATGTATCTGAAAGTTTTTGCTCTTGCAAATCATTTAACTCTGAAGATATAATAACAGGGAATGTAGATGAGTTTCCTAGAAACACATACTTCAAGTGGTTAGGCAATGTTTTCAACTCAAGTTCAGGTGGTTTTTTAATTGATGGAACTAGATTCTTATTAGCATTTCCTGTAATATCCAACATCTCAAATCTTTCCTAAACATAATCTAATTCTTCAAAATATTCTTTAAAAAGCTCTTTCAATAGATGTTCACTAACTTCCATGCGAAAACATTCATTATCTCTTTCAACAACATGACATTTCATATATTTCGCTATGTTAAAAGTCACTTCTTGATCGTTAACTCTCATAGTTAATTCTCCCTTTTGAACACCATCATAGCTCTTCTAGTAGTTAAAAAAGGTCCCCCTAAAATTGTAGGTATTTCTTTATCTTCCTCCATATCTAAAATAATAAAATCCACAGGAAAGATAAATTTATCAACTTTTACAAACACATCTTCTATAACTCCTTAGAATAAGTAACTGAACGATCCGCTAATTGAAGAGTTATAGAAGTAGTTGAGACTTCTCCTAATCCTAATCTCTTAAAAATTGATAGAGGCATAAGATTAATGCTGGCTCCCAAATCACATAAAGCTCTTCCATAAAATCTTTCACCGATAGCACACGGTATAGTGAAACTACCTGGATCTTTTAATTTTTCTAGAAGTTTTTTCTTAATAATTGCACTACACTCTTTGCTAAGTGCAACAGTCTCATTATCAGTTAAATTCTTTTCTTGTTCAAAATATCTTTCATATACTTCACATAATTGGGCAATTGCTCTAGAGCTCAAAATGAATATTTACCGTTAATTTCATAAGAATTTCAATAAACTTGGAAAATTGTTTATCCTTTTTGGTGTTGCTTCAATCTTTGAGGAAACAGTGGTAGAGGTTTCTCTATAGTAATTTTCATTGGTGTAAGTGGATATTCTAAATCTGGGTATTCATGATCATTTTCTTTTTCTGTATCCACTTTCTCTTTTTCAATTTTCGTTTCTTTCTGCACTATTTTTTCCAATTCTTTTCCACTTCGTAATTGTATCACTTTTATCTGTTCTTTTCCTTGATCTTTAGATTTGGTTCCACAGTACTAGGAAAAGTTCCTAATGTTTGGTTACTAAGCGCAGTAGCGATATGCCACAATTAGTTTTCAATATTCTTGATAGTAGTTTCTTAATTTTGTAACTGGTTTCCTTGAATTTGTAATTAATTTCATTGATTCTACAATTGTTGACCCATGTTCAATAATAGCTCTTCCACAAACAACTTCTTTTCCTTAAATTTAGTGTTGTTGTTAAATCCTGGAGGATAAGAAGGTCTATAATTAACATTTTCTTTTTTGAATGAATTTCCCAATGGGTTTACTGGGTTGTTTACCCATTATTGATTTGTAGAAGAATTGTTATTCCAATTAAAGTTAGGAAGATTCTTCCAACATGGGTTATAATAGTTCGAATAAGGATTGTTGGATCTATTATTAATAGCATTTAAAGTCTCATAAGAAGGTTGAACATCCACAAATTGCCCAGATGAATTCTCTTCCATCGTAGTAGGTGTTGGAGAATAATTCATTCCATAATGATCTAATTTCTTTGATGTTGCAGCAATCTGCAAAGCTAACATAGATATTGCATCAGAATCATGGATACTAGCCACTCTTTTAGGATTTACACTTTCAGAGGGCCACAGAAAATTGTTGGTAGTCATCTCTTCTATTAACGAATTAGCCTCATAAAAATGATTTGACATTAAAGAACCACCAGTCGTAGCATCTATAATCGATCTAAGAGATCCCACTAATCCATTGTAAAAAGTTTGAATTATCAACCAATCTGGTAACGAATGATGTGGGCACTTCCAAAAAAGATCTTTAAATCTCTCTCAAGCTTCATATATCGACTCTCCATCAATCTGACAAAATAATGTTATGTCATTTCTAAAATTAGCAGTTAGAGGGAAATATTTGGATAGAAATTTCTGTGAAAGTTCTCCCCAAGTTCTAATAGATCCAGGTGCTAACGAATTTAACCACATCTTAGCCTTATCCCTAAGTGAAAAAGGAAAAAGTCTAAGCATAACAGCATCGTTCAAAACTCTGTCATATTTAAAGGTAACACAAAGTTCTAAAAAACTAGCAAAGTGTAAATTAGGATCTTCATTTGGTGTACCTCCGAATTGATTGTTTTGTACCATTTGGATAATAGCAGGTTTGAGCTCAAATGAATTAGCAACTACATGAGGATTTTGGATAGATAAGTGAATTTCATCTACTGTAGGATTTACATAATCTCGTAGAGGTCTAGGTCGATGTTAATTTTCTTTTACTTGATTGTTCACATTGTTTTCCATTGTGTCAGGATTTCGAGGTTCTTTTCTTAGTTTTCTAATTGTCTTAACAGTGCGTTCTAATTCCGAATCGTAGGGTACAAGATTTTCAAGTCTAAATTTACGCATACAATTGACATCAGTACATAGAAAAACAGTTAAATAAATATGAAAATAAGTTGTAATTCAAGTAAAAGTTTTTTAATAGTCCTAATTTGTCCGTTACTCCAATTATGATTATTTTTTTTAAAATCAATTTTTTACTCCCGACAACGGCGCCAAAAATTTGACAGCGACTTTATATAAGCTTAAAAATACAAGAATTTGATACTGCTACTAGAAGATTTAAATCCCCAGAAATGACGCCAAAAACATGACAACGGTTATAGATTTGATAAAGATGTGTATAAAATATTCCATAATTGTAAAGTCACACTTATCAACACAAGTATACGTATCGCTCAAGTAATACAGGGCTCTAATGGAGTCCTGGATATCGATCCCATAGGGAGTAATATTAGAGGCTATGAACTAAGATTTAAAAAATCAATACTTAATCACAACAATATAGTTCAAATTGCATTTTTAACACTAATAGTCAATTGAAATAAAAATATAGTTTTAATAAACTCTTAATTAACTAATTCTACAAATAAGGTTTCTAATGTGAAGTTCAATATATAAGAAAACATCCTTCTCCTTGTTAAGAAATATAAGTGAATGGATAAATTGAATCAGTTCAAATTTTATTGTGTCAAATAGGAGCAAATCTATTATTTACCCTTTGGACCAGGCATAAAGAACATTGACTAATCCTATTTTTGGTTACTGAATCTGTGGCTAGGCTGGGAGGATACCGGCTCTCACTTCAGAGCTCCCATAATCCCCTCGCTTGAGGGCTAACATCTACACTTCAGCACCCAAACGATAGGACCAGATTAAGGATTTTAGCCTGTTACTCCAAAATCTCCAATTCTATTCCCGATAATTTTTATTTCTCTATTTATTTACACCCAACTTTCATAGACTTTGACCTCCCTAAATCTTGGATGTAATCTTCACTTTAGTTGCAAAACTCAACATATCTTAACAAATCAATTGGCCAGATTGAAAGTAAATTAAGATTTAAGTGAAAAGATCATCACAACATCTTTAACATTCTCATGGAACAACCAATTCAAATCACCATTTTGCAAAAATCTTAAGACAAGGAGGAAGACAGAGAAAACTACTCAGAACTCATGGAGAAGATATGAAATTACTTGGAATT
This sequence comes from Phalaenopsis aphrodite, assembly GCA_003013225.1. Taxonomy (NCBI): domain Eukaryota; kingdom Viridiplantae; phylum Streptophyta; class Magnoliopsida; order Asparagales; family Orchidaceae; genus Phalaenopsis; species Phalaenopsis aphrodite. The sequence goes on along the minus strand of NEWO01000363.1, from coordinate 371,720 downwards.
TATATATAAAAGCAAAGTCATACAAAATTCAATAAGTAAATACATCTTATCTCTAATTTCTCCCCAAGCAAACTGCTCAAAGTTCCTCTGATTCTCTTCCTTTCTTTACAGCACACATAATTCTCTTTCGAAGTGGGAAGGAGGAAGAAATCTCTCACTTTCCTACAACTTTTACAATCTCTAAAAGAATTCCTCACAATACTAACCACTCTCTACACTCTAATGGGCACCATGAACAACAAAGACTCAGCGGACACCACCCTATTTCGGCCTCCAAATTGTTTCTTTTAAAGTTGTAGAAGAGTTTTCAAGAGTTGCCCTAGTGTCCCTTCAAAAATCATCCACATTCAATGCATCTGTTAAGAGAACCGACGTGCTCGCCGTCGGCAGCCTCGATGGCAACGTCAGCGGCCTTCTAGAATATTTAATTTTGAAATCTTAGGAAAAACCCACTATCAGCGGCGTCGAGCCCGCCGTCGGCGCCCAAGAGCAAATCTTCATATTTTGGTACTTTTTGCTCCAAATTTGCTCCTTTTTACATCTTTTTACTCGAGTGACCATAATTCAACATACCTGCAGTAAAACATCTAAAATACCTTTCTTTAAAGTGCAATATCATCAAAATCAGTGTAAAATAGGTATGAAAATCTCAACATATTTTCCTTTGGTCAATCGACCAAAATCTTATTGATAGAACCCTTTTCAAAAATTCTTATAAGATTAATATGTTACCATTCTTAAAGCTCTCCTTAAGCAAGTCTTTGAAAGAGAAGGATTCCTCTATAGTGTGTTGGATGCATCTGTGGTAGGGACAAAATCTCAAATGTTCCTTCCTGTCCACTTCGTATGGTCTCTTTGGTTCAAGCAACATGAATTTAGGATTTTTCGTCAAATTGTGGAATATCATTTTCACTACCTCAGCTTTAAAAGGATACGTCTTGTTTGAATGATCAACTAATCTCTGACATTCTTGTTTATTCACTTTAAAGGTCTGATCTTGTTTTCTTCTTTGCACTTTATCGAGTGATGCAGGCTTTGAGCTTGACCCGACTTCGAACAGTGATGTTGTCAAGGCAAAAGATTCAACTAGTCTTTTTTAATATAAAATTTCTTTGCCTCTTCATGATGGCTGGATAACATGTACGATAACAACAAACTCGTTGGCGGTAGCAGTAACCATCCTGACTAAATTGATTTCTTTCTCATCTTCAATGTGAACCATTTCTGATTGGCTTAAAAATATAATTTTAATAAACTCTTAATTAACTAATTCTACTAATAAGGTTTCTTTTGTGAAGTTCAATATATAAGAAAACATCCTTCTCCTTATTAAGAAATATAAGTGAATGGATAAATTGAATCAATTCAAATTGTATTGTGTCAAATAGGAGCAAATCTATTACTTACCCTTTGGACCAGGCATAAAGAACATTGACTAATCCTATTTTTGGTTAATGATCTGCGGCTAGGCTGGGAGGATACCGGCTCTCACTTCGGAGCTCTCACATTCCCATCGCTTGAGGGCTAACATCTACACTTCAACACCCAAACGATAGGACCACATTGAGGATTTTAGCCTGTTACTCCAAAATCTCCAATTCTATGCCCGATAATTTTTATTTCTCTATTTATTTACACCCAACTTTCAAGGACTTTGACCTCCCTAAATCTTGGATGTAATCTTCACTTTAGTTGTAAAACTCAACATATCTTAACAAATCAATTTGCCAGATTGAAAGTAAATTAAGATTGAAGTGAAAAGATCATCACAACATCTTTAACATTCTCATGGAACAACCAATTCAAATCACCATTTCACAAAAATCTCAAGACAAGGAGAAAGATAGAGAAAACTACTCAGAACTCATGGAGAAGATATGAAATTACATGGAATTTATATATAAAAGCAAAGTCATACAACCTTCAATAAGTAAATACAACTTATCTCTAATTCCTCCCCAAGCAAACTCCTCAAATTTCCTCTTATTCTCTTCCTTTCTTTACAGCACACATAATTCTCCTTCGAAGCGGGAAGGAGGAAGAAATCTCTCACTTTCCTATAACTCTTATAATCTCTCAAAAAATTCCTCACAATACTAACCACTGTCTACACTCTAATGTGCACCACAAACAACAAAGACTCAGCGGACACCCCCTATTTCGGCCTCCAAATTGTTTCTTTTAAAGTTGTAGAAGAGTTTTTAAGAGTTGCCCTAGCGTCCCTTCAAAAATCATCCACATTCAATGCATCTGTTGAGAGAATCGACGTGCCCGCCGTCGGCAGCCTCGATGGCACCGTCAGTGGCCTTCTAGAATATTTAATTTTGAAATCTTAGGAAAAACCCACTATCGGCGGCGTTGAGCCCGCCGTCTGCGCCCAAGATCAAATCTTCATATTTTTGTCCTTTTTGCTCCAAATTTGCTTCTTTTTGCATCTTTTTTGCTCGATTGACCGTAATTCAACATACCTGCAGAAAAAAATCTAAAATACCTTTCTTTAAAGTGCAATATCATCAAAATTAGTGTAAAATAGTTATGAAAATCTCAACATATTTTCCTTTGGTCCATCGACCAGAATCTTGATGATAGAACCCTTTTCAAAAATTCTTTTAAGATCAATATGTTACCATTCCTAAAGCTCTCCTCAAGTGAGTCTTTAAAAGAGAAGGATTCCTCTATAGTGTGTTGGATGGATCTGTGGTAGGGACAAAATCTCAAATGTTCCTTCCTGTCGACGTCGTCCATTCTCTTTGGTTCAAGAAACATCAATTTAGGATTTTTTGTCAAATTGTGGAATATCATTTTCACTGCCTCATCCTTAAAAGGATACATCTTGTTCGATTGATCAACTAATCTCTGGCATTCTTGTTTACTCACTTTAAAGGTTTGATCTTGTTTTCTTCTTTGTACTTTATCGAGTGATACAGGCTTTGAGCTTGACCCGACTTCGAACAGTGACGTTGTCAAGGCAAAAGATTCAACTAGATTTCTTTGCCTCTTAATGATGGCTGGATAACATGTACGATAACAACAAACTTGTTGGCGGTAGCAGTAACCATCCTGACAAAATTGAATTCTTTCTCATCTTCAATGTGAACCATTTCTGATTGGCTTAAAAATATAATTTTAATAAACTCTTAATTAACTAATTCTACTAATAAGGTTTCTATTGTGAAGTTCAATATATAAGAAAACATCCTTCTCTTTGTTAAGAAATATAAGTGAATGGATAAATTGAATCAGTTCAGATTGTATTGTGTCAAATAGGAGCAAATCTATTATTTACCCTTTGGACTAGGCATAAAGAACATTGACTAATCCTATTTTTGGGTACTAAATTTGCGGCTAGGCTGGGAGGATACCGGCTCTCACTTCGGAGTTCCCATATTCCCCTCGCCTGAGGACTAACATCTACACTTCAGGACCCAAACGATAGGACCAGATTGAGGATTTTAGCATGTTACTCCAAAATCTCCAATTCTATGCCCGATAATTTTTATTTCCCTATTTATTTACACCCAACTTTCAAGGAATTTGACCTCCCTAAATCTTGGATGTAATCTTCACTTTAGTAGGAAAACTCAACATATCTTAACAAATCAATTGGCCAGATTGAAAGTAAATTAAGATTGAAGTTAGAAGATCATCACAACATCTTTAACATTCTCATAGAACAACCAATTCAAATCACTATTTCACAAAAATCTCAAGATAAGGAGAAAGACAGAGAAAACTGCTCAGAACTCATGGAGAAGATATGAAATTACATGGAATTTATATATAAAAGCAAAGTCATACAAACTTCAATAAGTAAATACAACTTATCTCTAATTCCTCCCCAAGCAAACCTCTCAAAGTTCCTCTAATTCTCTTCCTTTCTTTACATCACACATAATTCTCCTTCGAAGTGGGAAGGAGGAAGAAATCTCTCACTTTCCTACCACTCTTACAATCTCTCAAAGAATTCCTCACAATACTAACCACTCTCTACACTCTAATGGGCACCACAAACAACAAAGACTCAGCGGACACCCCCCTTTTTCGGCCTCCAAATCGTTTCTTTTAAAGTTGTAGAAGAGTTTTCAAGAGTTGCTCTAGTGTCCCTTCAAAAATCATCCATATTCAATGCATCTGTTGAGAGAACCGACGTGCTCACCGTCGGAAGCCTCGATGGCACCGTCAGTGGCCTTCTAGAATATTTAATTTTGAAATCTTAGGCAAAACCCACTATCGGCGGCGTCGAGCCCGCCGTCGGCGCCCAAGATCAAATCTTCATATTTTGGTCATTTTTGCTCTAAATTCGCTCCTTTTTGCATCTTTTTCCTCAAGTGACCATAACTCAACATACCTGCAGCAAAACATCTAAAATACTCTTCTTTAAAGTGCAATATCATCAAAATCAGTGTAAAATAGGTAAGAAAATCTCAACATATTTTCCTTTGGTCAATCGACCAGAATCTTATTGATAGAACCCTTTTCAAAAATTCTTATAAGATCAATAGGTTACCATTCTTAAAGCTCTCCTCAAGCGAGTCTTTGAAAGAGAAGGATTCCTCTATAGTGTGTTGGACGCATCTGTGGTAGGGATAAAATCTCAGATGTTTCTTTTTTTCGACGTCGTCCGGTCTCTTTGGTTCAAGCAACATGAATTTAGGATTTTTCGTCAAATTGTGGAATATCATTTTCACTACCTTATCTTTAAAAGGATACGTCTTGTTTGAATGATCAACTAATCTCTGGCATTCTTGTTTATTCACTTTAAAGGTTTGATCTTGTTTTCTTCTTTGCACTTTATCGAGTGATGCAGGCTTTGAGCTTGACCCAACTTCGAATAGTGACTTTGTCAAGGCAAAAGATTCAACTAGCCTTTTTTAATATAAAAACTCTTTGCCTCTTAATGATGGCTGGATAACATGTACGATAACAACAAACTCGTTGGCGGTAGCAGAAACCATCCTGACTAAATTGAATTCTTTCTCATCTTCAATGTGAACCATTTCTGATTGGCTTATCTGTTTGGATGTCATCTGTAATGATTGTGGTTGCCTTTGAATCATATTCATAGTGACCACTGATTCCTCTATCTTCTTCTCTACTCAACTAATTTGTTGATCTTGTTATAGAATAACCCTTTGTAATTCATCCATGATATCTTGTTTGATGGGTAGTTGAGTATCTTGCGAATAAGATGAGAATATCTACAAACTCTTCTTCCATGTAGTCTGAAAAGTCATAGTTTGTATCAATTGTAGCTCTTTTTTCTCTTTGTACAACTGTACAAAATGTGCTATGAGTTTCCTCAAAGCGGCCTCGATCGATTCTCCTTTGATTGTCTTAAGGTCAATCAAAAGTTTTTGTGAACATCATCCCCTTCGTTGCGCCATAGTATGGTTGTGACAGTCTCATCTGGAACAACATGATCAACCAAAATCATATTGATTGAACCATTTTTTGGTTCTTTGAAATATTGTTTTGGGATCTTTATGTTAACATTCCTGAAGTTCTTCTCGAGCAAATGCTTGAAGCTTATATAAGCTTCAATGGTGTGCCCAAGGAATCTATGATATGGACAATATTTAAGGAGATTCTTCCTACAAATTTCTTCTAGATTCTTTGGTTTTGGTAATCTAAATTTTGGATTCTTGACCAGGTTTCAAAATATTGCTGCTGCTTCATTTCTGAAAGTGTACACTGTGTTCGGCTGCTCGTCTTTTGATGGACCCTGTCCTCCATCTGCTTGGTATGGTTTTCACTGGTATGATTGCTGACTGGTTTGACCGAGCTGCGAGCTGTGTTGTCAACCATACTGCACTGGATGCTGACAAGGTTGTTATGTCCGGATATGCATCAGTTGTTTACCTTTGTCTACTGCTGCCACTGTACAAGACTTCCTCTCTAGTTTCTTTGCTGACTTCAGTCTTTCAGATTCCTCTTCATTTGCATATTTAATCTCCTCCTACAGTGTAGTAGCCTTAGTAAGGAGCTTCTCAAAAGTCTTAAGGGTGAGTCCATTAAGCAAGAAGCCAATTTTTCCATGAATATTTTCAAGTACTATTTCAATTGCATACTTCTCGTCAATTTGTTGTTCGCATTTCTTACTTAGGTTTCTCCACCATAAGAGGTAATCCATTTGTGTCTCATTGCACTTCTGTTGCTCCTTAATGAGATCTCCTATAGTCACTCGGCGTTGTGTCCCAGTGAATCTCTACATGAACAGACTTTCTATCTCAGTATATGTTTTTTTTCATCAGTTAAGAAGATCAACGTGCCACTAAAAGGCTATCCTCGATAAAGTGCTAACAAATGGTCTAAACATAAGAGTGTGATTCTCATTTATGTTGCAACAACTGACTCTAAAGTGTGCTATATGTTGCCTCGAGTTTCCTGTTCCATTAAAAGCTTTGAAGGTAGGAGGCACAAATCCCTTGGGATATTAGACAGAGTCAAACTCCTTCGAGTAGGGCCTACCCTTTGAAACTAATGATCCTCTATTGGACTAGGTTATGGCCTCTCTAATATGATGGTTCACATACTGCTTAATGTCCTTTTAAGGTAACGAGCTCTAGACAAAGTTCCTTTTTGGCTCATCTTCTTTATTGGCAGACGCAACATCTCTTTTTTCATCCTTGATATGCACTATTTCTGGTGGATGCATTTAAACAGCTGTTAGGCTCGAAGACCGTGTAGACATCACAGCGATTGCAGCAACCACCACTTCTATTCTTTTCTCCAACCTAATAATATGCTCATCCTGACTCAAAATTGCTCTATGAGAGTCTTTTTTGGTATCCTCTTCATCAGAAGGTTGAATTTCTCATGAGCCTACTTGGGCTCTCGTGTCAACCATATTGATTTCCATGAATTCTTTATCAGAATCTGTATCGGCATTATTGATTTCTCACCTTTTGGAAAGCTAGCTCAAGTCAGTTTGTAACTTATCTAATCTAGCATCGATTGAGTTCTCTTTAGCTGCTTTAATATCCAGCAGAGTCTGTTGCAATTGTCTCTCCTCTATATTTGAAGTCATGGAAACTTTAGTTGCATCAGTCAAGCTATCAAACTCATCCTACTTTCTTGTAGAACGGTCCTCCATCTCTACCAAACAAACTGGTCTGGAGACTTTGGTAATCCAAACCTTCTTCCTTAGAGATGTATGGGGATGGGGTGCCTTGTTGACATCATCAGAATCATTGGAAGAGGTATGTGCCCCATTGAGCAATCTAGACCTCTTAGTGGAAGCTTTCATATCGTAAGAATCTCTAAATGACTTTTTTTGTCTTATGACAGGCTGAATTCTAGGACCTAACCACAATTTTACAAATATTTCGCTCTTAAGTATTTTAGTAGTGGTAATGGGAACTGAAACTATGTCAATCCGAGGTCATAAATGGAGTTTTCTACAATTTTGAATTTTCTTTGGAGGGAGGCAGCCTCTAATAGAAATAAGGGAAGTCTGGGGCATCAAAGAAAAAGGCGTGTGAGAGATTTTCAAAGAAGGCAAGAGAGAGAGAGAGGGAGAAAGTCAAGGGCTTGCAGATTTTCTTCAATGATTGTTAGAGGAGAGGGTAGGTGAGAGATTTCTTCTTTATTACACTTCTAACAGAGAATTAAGAGTTCTTGTAAGGAGGGAAAGTGCTTGAAGAGAACTTTAAAAATTTTGCTTGGGAAAGATTGTGAGATAAGTTGTTTCTTTTATTTCTTTGTTCTTGTAACTTATTTTTTTATATGAAATTCGTGTTTTGTTGTTTCCTTCTCATGAATTCTTAGTAGTCTTCTTCATCCTTCTCCCTACTTTGAGATATGGTTTTGTGAAGAATTAATTTTCTTATACGGTTTTAAATGTCAATAATTTGTGATGATTCAAACTTTGATCTTCATTTACCTTTCAATCTAGTCAACTGAAACGTTAAAGTGTGTTGAGAACATATATTTTGAAAGGGCTATAATTTCTAAAGCATGTTGAGAATCACATTTGATTCCATGGGAGAGATGTCTTCAATGGGGTTGATTGCAAATAATTATGGAAATATACTTTGTTAGATGGTAAATTAGAAATTTTAAGGTGACAGGTTAAAACCCCCAATTTGGTCTAATTGATTGGTGTTGACAGTATTTTTGGTTGGAGGAGTTGCCCGTAAGAAGCTGTTGATCACCAAAATCAAAATCTCATCGCCCACTTCGGAAGGATGTTTTAATTAGCATATATCTTTAGTTTTAGAAAAATATGAAATGAAAGAGCACTATATCTCAAATCAAGTATCTATCCCGAAGGATAAACACAAGACTTGAGGATGAGGCTTGATCAAATAAACTAAGGAATATATGACATTCGTTTGGTCTATGAAACCTTTGTATTTGCTGACAAGTTGCCCTACTTAATATAAATAATTAAATAGGGTTTATATTAAGCTAAGTTCAGACATGCTTCCTATAAGGGCAAGTCTCTATAGTTAATTACATCTTAAATGACCAAAGTCTTTTAAGAAAACTCTCTATAAAAATCAGGAATATTATCTTGAGGGACTTTTGAAGGGTAGGACTTTTTAATGAGATCGGACGTAGAGGTGTGAAAGGGGATTGGTTCAAATTTGGAACATTTTGTTGTAGAGTCTAAACAAAGAAGAACTAAGGGATGTCATAGATCCAGAGGAGGGCCTTTGTGACTTTCTAAGCTATCCTAATGTTTGGTTTCAGTTTTGAGGAGAAATATTTAGGTGTTTCATCCTGTCAATTTTATTATTTAGGGCTTACATTCGTGTGAAACGATCACACAAATAGTCTGGAAGATGTGAAGATTTAGGTCGTGACAAACGACAATCTCGGGATCCTAAGACGAGTTAGGGATTATATTGTATAGCAGAGCTATACAAAGGCCTAAAGATAAAGTGAGGATTTACGTTGTATAAGCAAGCAACCTCAAAGTCCTATGGCTTTGTTGTTTCTATCTAAGGAAGGAAGATTGGTTTATCTAGGGAAGACAGGTTTTGCTATTGAAGATGGACGTGCTGCCCGCCATGCTAGCTCCAAGCTCCTTGCCGCGAAGAGTTCGAGTTTTCTAGTGTGTCAAGTTATGATGTCAAATCAGGTGGCCCTATGGTTGAAGTTCTTTAAATTTTATGGGGATATTTTAAAGTTGATTAGAGCGACACCGATTTGGATCCTGCAGTTCCCTTGTTCCACCACCACTATTTTCTATTGGATTCACTTAGTCCAAATGAATTTACTAAACTCAACTTAATGAGTTCCATAATTTCATTTTAGACCGTGGAAAACCTTGTTAGCAACCATAGGTTACCTCCTCCGAGGGATTCCCAATCATCCGATAGAGAAATCTTAATTTAATTGTAATTGTAGTTTTGTGTGATGTTTGTGATAAAATTTTGAGTTGTTTTAGATTTTGAATGTTGTGGAGGTGAATTTTACCTTGGTTGATTTTAGTTTTAGTTTTGGTTTTGGTTTTGTGGCTATCCTAACAGTTTTAGTTTTCATGCAAGGTGACATTGTTGTTTATCATGCAAGTTTGTATAAGCACAAAAGTATAGTATGAAAGTACAAGAAAGACAACGCTAAAAACTGTAAAAGTGTACCTAGCAAGTCTTCTCATTCCACGACCTGAAACTTAAAATGCATGTTAAGGCAATTTATATGAAATAGGAAAGTAAAATTTTGACAACCTACCTAACCCTTAGTCATATATTGGTGGGTCCTTATTAATTTGATTAAGGATGATATTTGTCAAGCAAAACATATTAAGCTTAGTAGCTCTATGAGGTATCCAACAGGTTAAGAGGAAGAGCAGGTCTATGCTTCCCTCTTATCACCTCGTGAAAAGCCTCAAGCTCATTTAAACTTACTATGTTGTTTAATAATTCATCATGTAGATACCTTTAGTGCTCAGTGAGCATTGATATCTCAATTATCCGTAAAAATAGGGTTATTATCATTTGTAACTTAATTTTAAAGATTATGTGGGTGAAGACCTATAAAGAAGCAAGTTAGTGTTGTTGGAACTTTTAGCCAAATTTTGGTTCTAATTGGGCTTGTAGTGTTTGAAAGATGTTTTAATTTTAATTATGTTTTATTTTTCTAATCCTCATTTAATTAGTCTTGATTTAACATAGATTATTACTAAGCCCTTAAGACCTAGGTGAGTGTCTTAATTAGTTTTGAAAAGGTTAAGCTTTAAGTGATCATGATTTATTACTTCAATTTCATTTGAAAATCAAATAGGGGTATTAAATTAGTGAGTTATTAACACCCAAACTCATACCCCTAAATCTAAGATCATTTTATTTTAATAAACTTCTAAATTTTAATGATCTAGAAATTTATTAACTTGTCAATTTAATTAAGAAAGTGAGGTTAGTTTCTACCAATTAGCCCCTTATGTTTCAAAGATACAAATAAACTGATTAAGATCAGAGGTTGCCCATTTCTCTCCTTGAATTAAGCTTAAATGTTAATTTAGGCTAAATTTCCAAAATTACACATTTGCCCCTAAGGCTCTAACACTTCATAATTTTTAAAATTTAATTCAAGTGACTTTGAAATTTTCATCCCACCTCATTCATGGGTCAGTTAAGACATCAGAGGAGAAAATGTGATTTTTCAAAATTTAATTTAATTTATATAATTATTTTCATGCAAAAATGGTATTTTTCAACAAAAATTTGCTAACTTGACCAAGGTGAAACCTAATCACTTGAAATTTTTACTGGAGGTAGACCTAGATCAGAGAAGCCTTTGGACCAAATTTCATGATTTTTTAAATTTTATTTGAATTATTAAAATTATTCTAATTTATAGGGAATTTATTAAATATAAAATATTTTAAATGGGAAAAATTAACTTTTGTATTTTTGGAAAATCTTCCTGAGGTCACAAAACCCAAAGGAGGAAATTTTACATTTTTCTAAATTTTATTTGATTTATTAGAATTATTTTAGTGAAAATCCAGTTTTTAGTTTTTTAAAAATTATTTTTAAGCTTTAAACCTCAATATCTTTATTTTAAAAAATAGGAAAAATATCTCAATTTTTCCTAAGTGCTTAAGATGTAATTTAGAACATTTCTGTGAATTTAATTTTTTTTGTGATTTATATGGATTTTTAATTATTTAAATATTTAAAAATAGGCTAAAAATTAAGTATTTATTTTAAATACCATTTTATTTTTAGAAAATACTCCTAATGACAGAGAACTTCAAAAAATAAGTTTTATAAATTTTTGTGTTATATTTTGATTTTTTTAAAAATCAATTAAATGCCAAAAAAGATATTTATCTTGAAAAATCAATTTAGGCCATTAAATGAACTCAAAATACCTTAAATTTCTTATGGTGAGTTCTATGGATCCTAAATAATAGTGGAGAACAAAAATCAAGTCATTTTGTTGTTTTTATTTTCTAAAATTAATTATCTTATTAATTTAGGGTGTTGAGAAAATTAGGTGTATTCTAAATGACTTGACTCATGAGAAATTTTTCTAAGGGTTCTTTGATCATAGTAAACCTTACAAAAATTTTTTTAGATTTTTCTAAGTAAAATTCTAATTATTATGTTTCATTTAAGCAAATAATGTGCATAAACTTGAAAAATATGGATCTCTATATAGAGACCTTCTCTAACTTTGGAAAAATCAGAGGATGTTCCCTAAGATAGAGACAAAAACATGATAAAATTTCAATGCATTGTGATATGCATATATGCATGGAGAATCAAAACATTCAAATTAGTATTTAATTAATTAAAAGTGAAATATGCATCAAATGGACTTAAAATTATTTCCATATTATTCTCCTCTATTCACTGAGTACGAAGGTATTTTTATCTTATTTTTATGATTTTTCTACATTAAGATATGAATTTCTAAAGTTAGGGATCATTTTGTAATTTTTTAAATTCCCTATTTACCTATTTAAATGCGTGGCGCTGACTGTATCCTCGGCAGCTCCGAAGGCACACGTGGCACACTTTAGTTAGACACCGCCGTTCGCCTATCTACTGACTCAGCCCGCGGTTCATGTAAGGAAGCCTTGTCCAGCTCGATCTCCTCCACCATCCGTTACACGCGTGATCGGATGGCTCCCCGTCATCGTCCACGATAGAGTGATCCCGTGACCATTCATACTAAAACCTTAGGATCTCAGCCTAAAATTAACCAAATCACTTCGGGTTTGATCTTATGGACTCATCTAAGTGAGAAAAACATATCCATATGGTACCATGCAATTAAATTAAACCTAATCAAATGGAGAATCAATATAGGCTCTCGAGGAGAAGAGGTTCAATACCTTGGCTCTGAGAAAGGAAGCTTCGAGTAAAGATTCTCAACAAGTTCATTGGGGACCAAGGAGGCTAGGGATTAAGCCTCTTGTTGTGGGGCAAATCCTACGTAGGAATTCGACTAGGCCCAATTTCAGGAGATGGTCTAGAGCTATGCTAGAGGCTCTGTAGAAGGGCAATTTGATGGGGCTTTTCCTCCTCTCACTGTGGTGAAGGTGTGGGTGAGTTTACGTTGATTTTTGTTGAGTGTAGGACTGTAATGAGCTCTTTCTTAGTTTTAGGCAGAGATTCAAGCTCAAAATTGGGCTCCGGCAAGGGGATTCAGGGCAATGTGGTGGTTGGATTGCACTGAGGAGGTCGCAAAGAGGCTTTGGGATCAATTTGGGGAAGTCTCTCAGAGGAAATTTTAGCTCTACCTCCATGGCCATGGAGGGGATATTTTACAAAAAAACTTGCTTAAGGCTTGCTGCCATGGTCAATTGGGGGATGAAATATGCTGCCTAGGTGGAGGGCAGAGGGGCTCCAACATTTAATTTGGTTGAGGTGGCATCTAGGTTTGAATTGGATTTAATCCCATGAGGGTAGCTCTTAGTTTGGCCATTTTTCGACCACTAGACCGGTCGGCCAGCCAGGGAGAGGTGGTTAGGAGCTTAGGGAACCTAGGGGAATATGTCACAACAATTTAATGTGTTTAGGCTTTATTTTGGAATAAATATTCTAAGCTTAAGCAAATATGGAATGAAATCCCTAAATTTAGGGGACCATTGGTCAATGACTTAGTTTAGGTGGCTCTAAGAGGTTTATATTGGCCACTAGGGTCCAACTAAAGGCTATGGAGTCATTAATTTAGTGACTTTGGGGTAGTTAGGTCATCTTTAGTTTATGGGTTCAATGTGGGTTCAAGTGATCAAAGCTTGGGTTTGGGCTAGGCTAGTCATGTCAATTGGCCCAATTGATTGATCAATATTGTATAGATGATTGTTATGAAGATTTTTGGTGAAGGGTTGAAGTGATTTTGAGTTCAATTGGTAGGTCAATTTGAGGGATTTTTAAAATTTACTTAATTTGGGCATGTTGGGCTAGACATGGGTCTAGTTTGGGCTAGCCTTGGGATAAGTCCAAATTGAATGGTTCAAATGATCAAAGGAGATGTTGTGAAGATTTTTCATGAAGGAATGGAGTGAAAATTTTGGGGCTAAGGCCATGAATCTGGTGAGATTTTGAGACATGGCCAATTTGGGGCAAATTTTGGACTTTTTGGACTTAGAATGAAATCAAATGAAACTGAGGCTTCACCAAGGCCAATTGAAGGTCAATTTTGTTGTATAGGAATATTATGAAGGTTTTTCACCAAAAATTCTGGCAAGTTGAGTTGGCCATAGGTTTAATTTGGTGGAACTAAATCATGGGGCCAAAATTGGGGCTTTTTGATCTAAATCAACATTGGGTTCAAATGATAGACCAATTGGGCATGTATTTGGTCTAGATTGGTCACATCAATAGTGGGCTTGAGTTTAGAATTGAAATTGGGGTAAATTGAGACCAATTTGATAGATATTTAGAGTGATTTGGGGAAAATATGGGCCTTTAAAAAGGCAATTTGGGGCTTTTGGTCAAAGATGGTACAATTGGCCAAATTGGGTCATCTGGTAGTTGAGGAAAATGAAATTGGGAATATTTGGAAGGTTTTGGGAATTTTTAGGATTCTTTAGAATTTTTGAAATTTTGGGTAAGGAGAGGTATTTTGGTAATTTGGCAAATTTTGGTGATTTTAGATAGTTTTGGTGTTTCCAATGTGTTTGAAATGATTTTTGAACCAATTTGGGCATTTTGGGTAAATTTCAAAATTTTGGCCAAATTTGGGGTCTCAAGGGTAGCTAGGTAGTTTGGGGGAGTTTAGGGGCAAAAGACTAAGTTGGGTATCTTGGTAGAGTTGGAGTGCCAACGACCATCAATAAGCCATGGACCAATGGATACCCCATTTTGGGTCCTCTATGTAGTGGTCTTAGCTAAAACCCTAGCCTAGGCTCCCAAAAGTATCACGGGACCAAAGCCTAGAAGTTTAAGTTTAGGATTGTGAGTGATTGTGAGTGAAAGTATGTGCCTTAAGCCTTAGACCAACACCCAGGGTCAACACTAAGGTCCAACAGTCCTAAGGGTGACTCTCCTTGGGGTTCCCACATAATGACCCCACCTACTAAGTGCTAGAGGTTATGATCAATATGTGGAACTTCAAGTTGAGTAGAGAAGAGGGTAGAATTTCTAATGGTGAGGGTTCCTTTTCTAGTTTTCTAAGAATAGCCAATAGGAAAGTCCTATGGCTAGACCTTAGGCTACTAAAGAGGAAAAACTAAACCTCAACCAAAAGTAAGGTCAATAAATGGACCCCCAATAGGTGTGGTGTGCTGGGCAAGCACACTGCAGGTATTGGCGTTGACCGACAAAATCAACAAAAACCAATACAAACTCGTAAGTCAACATGCCCGGAAGTATGTGTAGAGTTGTGTGTGTGATTTGCTTCTGCTGAGGAATTAGCAGTTGATCGTCTTATTGAAATCAAGGAAAATGGACTCTCGTTGGGGATTGGAGAGTAAATTTTGAGTTATGAAATTTCAGGCATTTATAACGGATGGGAATCAGTATGTAAGTACTGACCGCGAGGTGGGAATTGAAATTTCAGTATCAATCCTAAAATAGGAATCATATACCATAATCCATTTATGGTGGTCTTAAAACCGATTTCAAAAGATTAAAATAGGATTGTGTGGGAGGATCGAATTTAGATGGAAAGCAGAGAGGCTCACATCTGACTCAAAAGGGTAACAACAGTGTAGAAGATGGCAACCATTAAGGATATTACGCCATAAAGAATGGATCGTACCAGTTCAAGTTACCACTGGGGAGCTATATTCAAACTAACATGCGACAGGGAGAACATATATGTCACGTTTGGAAAGAAAGCACTGACCTCACATCCAACCAAAGAGGTGACGAGGAAAAAAATCTGCTGTGTTGAGGAAGAAAGCTCTAGGGCTCACATCCAACCCAAGAGGTAACGGGAAACTATCTGCTACATTGAGGAGGAAGGATCTGGGGCTCACATCCAACCCAAGAGGTAACGGGGAAATATATAGATCATGTTAGGAAGGAAAGCACTGAGACTCATATCAAACCTAAGAGGTAACTGGAAAATATATAGATCACGTTAGGAAGGAAAGCACTGGGACTCATATACAACCTAAGAGATGACGAGGAAAATATCTGCTACATTGAAGAGGAAAGATCTGGGACTCACATTCAACTCAATTGGTAGCGGGAAAGTATCTGCTACATTGAGGAGGAAAGCTCTGAGGCTCACATCCAACCCAAGTGGTAGCGGGAAAATATCTGCTACATTGAGGAGGAAAGCTCTGGGACTCACATCCAACCCAAGTGGTAGCGGGAAACATATTGATCACATTAAAGGAAGGCACTGAGACTCACATCCAACCTAAGAGAAGACGAGGAAAATATCTGCTACATTAAGGAGGAAAGCTCTAGGACTCACATTCAACTCAAATGGTAGCGGGAAAATACCTACTACATTGAGGAGGAAAGCTTTCGGACTCACATCCAAGTCAAGTGGTAGCGGGAAATATATCGATCACATTAGGAAGGAAGGCATTAGGTCTCACAGCCAATCTAAGAGGTGACGAAGAAAATATCTGCTACATTAAGGAGGAAAGCTGTGGGACTCACATTCAACTTATGTAGTAGCGGGAAAATATTTGCTACATTGAGAAGAAAATCTCTGAGGCTCACATCCAACTCAGGTGGTAGCGGGAAAATATCTGCTACATTGAGGAGGAAAGTGCTGGGACTCACATCAAACTCAAGTGGTAGTGGGAAATATATTGATCACGTTAGGAAGGAAGGCACTGGGACTCACATCCAACCTAAGTGATGACGATGAAAATATCTGCTACATTGAGGAGGAAAGCTCTGGGACTCACATTCAACTCAAGTGGTAGTGGGAAATATATCAATCACGTTAGGAAGGAAAGAATTTTGACTCACATCCAACCTAAGAGGAGATGAGGAAAATATCTCTCCCTATGCAGAGAATATGCAGGTTCAAACATGCAAATTCGTGGTGAATATGTGAATAGAATATGAAAATATGTGAAGAACTCAGAATTTAGGTACTGATTCAAAAATGAGAATTGAAATTTAGGTATCAATCTCGAAAAGAGAATCAAAAGTTAGGGACCGACCTTGAATATAGCGAATCAGAAACATAGGACTGATTTAAATATGTGAGAATTGAAATATAGAGATAATCCTCAAAAAGAGTTTACTGTGTTGGATTTGCAGAAATGTGTTATGTGAAAAGGTTAATTTTGTTGATTAAGGTTTGTAGATTTTTGTGAGGCTTTAGGCAGAAAGTGAAATTCCGCGGGGATGTGAAGAGAGTTAATGCAGATAAAGATGGTTGTGTTGCACGCAAAAAGAGTAAAAAACTCTGAAACCGAGAGAATCCACTCAACAGATTCATTTTCTTTTCTTGTTATCTTTATCACATTTAATTTTTCAAAATATATCTTTAAAATTTTAATTTTAGTTGGTTGATTTTCAAAAAGAAATTTGTTTTCTTGTTTATTCATTTATAATTATTTTTATTTGATTTTTATTTTTTTGTTAAAGGTTTGTTGTTTCATTCTTCGTTCATTGAAATTCTGAACCAACACGTGGTTCTTGGCTTCCATCCATCGTACTAAAAGGCAACCGACAAAAAGGCACATTTTTTTAGAGAAATTATCATTAATCTGCACTAATCAAGATGTCACAAATCAAACATAGGCTATTGCCTAAAAAATGTACAGCATGTAGACCATATCAAACTACATCCAGAACATCTCATGCCATGTATACATTGTAGGTTGAGTATGTGTGATACATAACATGTTGTTGTTAAAAAAAGTGAACCCTTTGACCATCTGTATGAGATATGATGAGCTCCTGATTGAGCATACCTTCTAAGCCATGCTCCAGGATAAGAGTTCCCTCTACATTTACTTAGAGGTACAACCCTCTCATAACTCATACGATAACAGTTCTTCTAGTTCCTGGATTGGCTAAAATCCGTATGGTGCGCGAACTAAAAGAACCTCCACCAATTCGTTGTAAGGGGGTGGTGGAGGATTGTTGAAGCGGAGTTGAATGGCTTCTTCAATGTGATTTTTTTGAATCTTCATCTTTACTTGTGATAACTTCATGAGAGAAGACAGTCTTCTTTGGAGGTGCATAGTAGACAGCATCTTCAAGGATTCCAACTTCATGCACTGAAAATGGTTGTAAGTCTCCTTTGATGCAATTTTCTTGACCATCTTTGCATTTTTTGATGCACTAGTGTAAGGATGATGGAACCATGTTGTGCTCATGAATCCATGGTCGACCCAATAGAGCGTTAAAATAGGTCTTGGCATCGATGATAAGAAATTTAGCGGTTGTCACGAGTTCTCCAACCTTCATAAGTAATGTAATTGATCCAAGGGCTCTTTCTCCTTTTTGGCTGAGTCCACTTAACATCATTTTATCAGTCGTAAGCTTTTGAGCTTCAATATCCAAATAGGCTAATGTCCGTAGACTCATCAAGTTAAGAGATGGTCTAGGATCTACTAAAACTCTGGACAACACAAATCTGCCGATGTTGACAGAGATGTAGAGTGGACGGTTGTGGTTGGCGGTACCGAGCAGCAAGTCTTCATCTGTGAAGGTTACCCCGGGCTATTCTTTCAATGAACAAACTTCATCTGAGGACGTGCTGGCCAACTGAGCTAAGAAAATCTCTGGGTCAAGCGAAGCTGTAACCAGAGATTCTCTCATCTCCTGTGACAGGATCAGGCATCGTAGATGCTTAATCGGGCCGGCAGCTTCCTAAGATGAGCTAGCACGTTATAATCTACTTTGTATGATCCTCCAATTTTATCTTGATTATGTGGTTCTTCCACTGGTGGAGGTGGGGGTACTCCTCTCAAGTCATTATCTCCTTTCCTTTGTCTGTTGAAGTTGTTCTTGGTAGTAACACTTTTTCGTTCCTTAAGTTAACTTCTGTGATTTCTTCTTCTTGAGATAGCATTGTTGAATCCTCAAGTATCTCCTCATCTTCATTGAAAAGATCTAGGTTGTTGGTAAGCGGTGTACCGTGATGCTCGAGAATTGGCTCCTTGTTATCGGTACTATTATGAACGGTTTCATTGATGTCTTCTTTGGACTTGACAATGAGTTCATCGGGCTTGAGTACGATTTGACGATCATTTTGAGGATCGAGTTTGAAGCTTGATTGGTAATGATCAGTTATGTTATCACCAGAAACAGTTAAAACGTAGCAAAAATCACAATCATTATATTCATAAGACCCCGGAGGGACAAAAAGATAATCATACAAAGTCCGGGGTTCGAGGATTTTCTTCCCTGAATCCGTGAAAACTAATCTAGTAAAGACGGCTCCTATCCTACCCCCTGTGCTATCAATCTTTGTAGTGACACTTTTCTTCTTCTTCTTTATCCTTGATGATGATGGCTCTTCTGATGAAACCTTCATGTCAGGCTTGGTATGCTGCGGACTCTGAATGGAGGCTTGTCTTGATGCAGACTAAATCATGTTCAATATTTTCTTGGGTGATTTGCTTTATACCTCATTCCACCCTTCTTCACTGGTATATGTAGCAGATTGTTTTGATGGATCCTGTATTTGATCGAGGACCCTCTTGAGCTCCTCCCAAGTTTTACTCCATTCATCTATTCTAGTATATGGATCGATTGAGGAGATTAGCTCGGCCGAAATCATAATTTACGAACCTTTTCTAGGTTCACTTAAATATTCTTTCGGGATTGTTATATTCCCTTCTTTAAGGTTCCTCTCGAGCCTGTCTTTAAAAATGAAGCATTTTTCTATAGTGTGCCCAAGCAGCTGGTGCAATGGACAATAATTTGGTTCATTCTTCCTATCCTCCTGTTTGGCCTTCTTCGGTTCTGGTAATTTGAACTTCAGCTTCTTCATCAGACTTCTGAATATTTTAGGTATAGCTTCATCTTTGAAAGAATGCACTATTTTTTGAGGTGATCCTTCTTAAGGAGGTCGCTGGTTAGATTGACTACTCTATTTCTGAGCGTACTGTGATGAAGACTAGTGAGGATCTTCTGCATATATCTTCATCGATTACTTTCCTTTGTCGACGGTCACTACTACTCCTGCTTTCTTTTTGAACACTCTGGTCATATTAGCCTTTTCGTGTGGTTCCATGTGCTTGATTTCCTCTTGAAGACTATTGGATTTATTGAGTAGCTTCTCGAAGGATTTGATAGTAAGTCCCTTGAGCATTAAATCTACTGGCCCATGAATGCTCTTGAGTAGAATTTCAATCGCATGATGTTCCTGTAGCTGAGATTCACATTTCATGCTAAGGTTTCTCCACCTCAAAATAGAGTCCACCAAAGTTTCGCTAGGCTTTTGTTTTTCCATCATGAGCTCTCCAATAGACACATGATGTTGCGCCCCGGTGAATCTTTTCACAAACAATTGTTCCAATTTGGAAAATGTTTTAGCTGACCCGTTGAGCAAGTCAATTTACTAGTCGGAAGCAATTCTTGACAAGCTGTTGACGAACTGCTAGAAGAGTAGAGCTTCACTATTTCTCGTGTTGCCACAACTAGCTCGGAAATGTGCTATGCTATCTGGGATGCCTAGTTTCATCAAATATCTTGAATTTTGGGGCCCCAAAACCCTTGGGGAAAGGCACGACATTGAATTCCTTTGGGTAAGGTCTACCCTTTAGAATCCATGCACCACCTTTAGATTGGGTTAAGGCATCCCGCACTTGTTCAACCATTTTCTTGAATTCTTTTTCGGGTATAACACCAGATGGAGAATACTTTCTATGTTTCTCATCTCTGTTTTCTGAAGTAGCCTCTCTTATTTAAGCTGTGATGTGTATGATTTCTGACTGATTGGTCTTTGGAGAAGCCAATTGTGGCTCTTGTGATTGCCCCTGAATAGTGGCCATGGCGGTCATGGCTGCAGTCATTTCATCTATTCTTTTCTTTAGTAGGCTAACTTGCTCATCCCTTAAGAGGATGACCCTACGTAGCTCATTTACTGTGTTCTCTTTGATGTGAGGTTGAGCCTCGTGCGTAGATGTGGTGATCCTTATTTCAGCTATATGGACATTCATGAAATCTTCCTCTAAGTAAACATTGTAATCAAAATTTTCCTCATCGCTATCGACGGAAACTCTGTGTTCTCAAGCTAACTAGGAAATCTCGATCCTGATTTTCTAAACCTTCTCTTCAATTATTGATTCCTTCATCGCTTTAAGATCTGGAGGACCCTGATGGACATCCTTTATTTGTTCCTCCATCTCACTGGCTATTGTTTCGATGATGTCAGATATTTTAGACGGTGGTTTCATTCCATGTTCTTGTCTCGCTGGCTCACTAGACTATATCGGTGCAGTGACCTTAGGTACCCATACCTTTTTCTTTTTCGATGATGATGTCTTAGGACGGATTGTCTTAGTTGAAACATCAGTATGTCAAGACAAATTATGCTCCTCGTGGTGTAGACTGGCTATAGTGCCAAGTATTTGCCTTGTCTTTGCCTTTGGGATTGTAGGAATATCTCCATAATGGGTGACGAGTAAGATTTTCGGACCCAGTCTCGCCTTACCTGGTCGACGGCTTGTGGTCCTAGTGGTAGTATAATCAGTAGTAATCACTGTGGTATTAACTCTGTTCCCTAAACGAAACCAAATGGGGATGCGAGTAGGTGGCAATCCAGTTGTCTTGTGAGACTGTCTTACGGACTTGACATCCTTCAAAATTTCCTTCTTCATGCGAGGGGAAATTGCATGTCCCACCCGTTTAAGTAAATTCTAACTGAACATCCTTCTTTGGTAGCTAGCCTTTTGAAAACTGCACTAACTCGGGTGATAGGAGTGAACTTCTTTCTCTCCTCACCATATCCATGAAGTAGTGATAATACGGCAGCGATTCTCCGGATACTCTCATATCCATTGATATCCGTCAGAGGATGGAATATAATCCCTCATATGAGTGGATAAATTTCTTGTGATCCTTCTTCATCCTAATGAGGCTCCTCCTCAACGGGTGTCTTTTCACGAGGCTTGGGTTTTGATGGCCCTCCGAATCCTTTTGTTGAGGTTCCTCTGTTGAGTTTGGGTCAGCAGTACAGTCTTTGAACTTGATTCGATTTCAAACACGGGTGGTGGGACAGTTATTCCCTCAGTTGGATCCTCAATAATCATTACTTATTTCCCCTTAGCAGCAGCGGGGATAGCAGGTTTGGTGGGTGCCTTGACAACAGTAATTTTAGACATCTTGCAGGTAGGGAAGTCTTGAAGGCAGTTCAGGCTGAATTCTGCAGACGGCTCTTGTATTTCTGGAGCGGCAATCTTCACTACCACAAACGGGGCTTTCCCGAGGTTGACCTTGATATCTTCAAATTTGGCTCCAAATTTGATTGTAGGAGCAAGGTTGCGTGCTTCGTGACTCGTTGGCAGGTTGCATGAAAAGGTCAGTGTTGGTTAGGCCATTGCAGCAGGCTTGAAAATAGAAAGCTTTGGGGTTAGCTAAATGGCCAAAACCTTCTAATTTTTAGTGTAAGCACTAAAAGTAGAGGTTGATCTATAGACCGGGCGGGTCTTAGTTTATGGTTATTATAAAATTTTGTTTGAGAAAAATCAAGAGGTGTAAAATTTAATTAATATAAGAAAATTTTAAAGTGCGTACACCACAACATGATTTGGTTTAATTTGCAGAATAGAAAATCAAATTTGGAAGGGAGATGTGAAGTGTTTTAGGACCCAGTGCGGGACCTATGAAGTGGCAGACAATGCCCAAGTGGAACTAGTCCACCAACACACCTATTGGGGGTCCGACCCCACATGAAAATTTAAAAATTCCTTAAGGGCTTCTTGAACCCCTTTGTCTAAAGATGGTTGAATAGATAGTCCTGAAGTCCAAAGAGTTAGTTGTACTTTCCCAAGATATAAATGGGTAAAGTATGCCAATAGAAGAAGGTTAATTTGGTCCGAGAGGGATATGGACACATTACCGATGTGTGAAGATAATATTTCTTGATTTGAATGGAGAAAAAAGCTTGTCCTCAATGGAGTCGCCAGAAGTTGTCGGCACTGTTTTTGGTTAAAGGAGTTGACTGTAAGAAGCTATCGGTCATCGGAATCGAAATCCCATCGCCCGCTTCGAAAAGAACATTTTAATTTATATATATATTTAGTTTTATAAAAATATGAAATCAAACTAACCCTACATTTTTCATAGTTTAAATGAAAGAGCACTATACCTCAAATCCTATATCAATCCCAAAGGATAAACACAAGACATGAGGATGAGGCTCAATCAAATAAATTAAGGAATATATGACATTCTTTTGGTCTGTGAAACCTTTGTATATGCCGACAAGTACCCCTATTTAATATAAAAAATTAAATATGGTTTATATTAAGCTGGGTTCGGACATGCTTCCTATATGGGTAAGCCCCTATATTATCTTCAAGGAGTTTTAAAGGGTAAGACTTTTTAATGAGATCGGATGTAGAGGTGTGAAAGGAGATTGGTTCAAATTTGTAACATTTTGTTATAGACTCCAAAGAAGAAAGAACTACAAGATGTCATGGATCCAGGGAGAACCTCGGTGACTTCCCAAGTTATCCTAATGTTTGGTTTCAGTTTTGAGGAGAAATATTTAGGTGTTTCATCCTGTTAATTTTATTAGTTAGGGCTTATATTTGTGTGTAATGATCACACAAATGGCCTAGAAGATGTGAGGATTTAAGTCGTGACAAACGACAACCTTGGGATCCTAAGACGAGTTAGGGCTTATATTGTATAGCAGAGCTATACAAAAGCCTAAAGATAAGGTGAGGATTTACGTTGCATAAGCAAGCAACCTCGAAGTCCTATGGCATTGTTGTTTATATTAAAGGAAGGAAGATTGGTATAGCTGGGGAAGACAGGTTCTGCTGTTGAAGATGGTTTTGTTGCCCACCATGCTAGCTTCAAGCACCTTGCTACGACAAGTTTGAGTTTTCTAGTGTATCAAGTTATGATTTCAAATCAAGTGGCCCTATGGTTGAAGTTCTTTAAATTTTATGGGGGCATGTTAAAGTTGATTAGAGCGACACTGATTAGGATCCTACGGTTCCCTTGTTCCGGCACCACTATTTTCTATTGCATTCACTTTGTCCAAATAAATTTACTAAATTCAACTAAATGAGTTCCATAATTTTATTTAGACCCTGAGAAGCCTCGTTACCAACCATAGGTTACCTCCTCTGAGAGATTCTCGATCATCCGATAGGGACATCTTAATTTAATTGTAATTGTAGTTTTGTGTAATGTTTGTGATTAAATTTTAAGGTGTTTTATATTTTGAATTTTGTGGCGGTGAATTTTATATTGGTTGATTTTAGTTTTAGTTTTGGTTTTAGTTTTGCGGCTATCCTAGCAGTTTTAGTTTTCTTGCAGGGTGACATTTTTGTTTATCATGCAAGTTTGTGTAAGGACAAAAGTACCGTATGAAAGTACAAGAAAGACAACGCTAAAAACTATAAAAGCGTACCTAGCAATTCTTCTCATTCCACCATCTGAAACTTAAAATGCATGTTAAGGAAATTTATATGAAACAAGGAAGTAAAATTTTGACGACCTACCTAACCCTAGGACATATCTTGGTGGGTCCTTATTAATTTGATCAAGGATGATATTTATTAAGCAAAACGTATTAAGCTTAGTAGCTCTCTGAGGTATCCAACAGGTTAAGAGGAAGAAGCAGGCCCATGCTTCCCTCTTATCACCTGGTGAAAAGCCTCGAGCTCATTTAAACTTATTATGTTCCTTAATAATTTATCCTGTAGATACCTTTAGTGCTCAGTGAGCATTGATGTCTCAATTATCCCTAAAAATAGGGTAATTATCATTTGTAGTTTAATTTTGAAGATTATGTGGGAGAAGACCCTTAAAAAGGCAAGTTAGTGTTGTTGGAACACTTAGCAAAATTTTGGTCCTAATTGGGCTTGTAGTGTTTGAAAGATGTTTTAATTTTAATTGTGTTTTGTCTTTCTAATCCTTATTTAATCAGTCTTGACTTAACTTAGATTACTACTAAGCCCTTAAGACCTAGGTGAGTGTATTAATTAGTTTTAAAAAGGTTAAGGTTTAGGTAATCATCATTTATTATTTGAATTTCATTTGAAAATCAAATAAGGGTATTAAATTAGTGTGTTATTAACACCCAAAATCATACCCCTAAATCTAGGACCATTTTATTTTAATAAACTTCTAAATTTTAATGATCTATAAATTTATTAACTTATCCTTTAAATTAAGAAAGTGAGGTTGGTTTCTACCAATTAACCCTTTGTGTTTCAAACATTCAAATAAACTGATTAAGATCAGAGGTTGCCCATTTCCCTCCTTGAATTAAGCTTAAATGTTAATTGAGGCTAAATTTCCATAATTACACATTTGCCCCTAAGTCTCTAACACTTCATAATTTATCAAATTCAATTCAAAAGACTTTGAAATTTTCATCCTACCTCATTCATGGGTCAATTAAGACATTAGAGGAGAAAATGTGATTTTTCAAAATTTAATTTAATTTATATAATTATTTTTATGCAAAAATGGTATTTTTCTAAGAAAATTTGCTAACTTGACCAAGGTAAAGCCTAATCACTTGAAATGTTTACTGGAGGTTGACCTAGATTAGAGAGGCCTTTGGACCAATTTTCATGATTTTTGGAATTTTATTTGAATTATTAGCATTATTCTAAGTTCTGAGGTATTTATTAAATATAAAGTTTTTAAATGGGGAAAATTAAGTTTTATATTTTTGAAAAATCTTCCTAAGGCAAGTGAACCTGGAGTAGAAAACTTTACATTTTTTTTTAGTTTTATTTGATTTATTGGAATTATTCTAGTGAAAATCCATTTTTAGTCTTTTAAAATATATTTTTAAGCTTTAAAATTAAATATCTTTATTTAGAAAATCACGAAAAATATTCCAATTGTTCCTAAGTGCTTATGAAGTAATTTAGAACATTTCCATGAATTTTATTATCTTTTTTATTTTTATGAATTTTCAATTATTTAAATATTTAAAAATAGGCTAAAAATCAAGCTTTTATTTTAAATATCAATTTATTTTTATAAAATACTCCTAATCACAAAGAACTTCAAAAAACAAGTTTTTATAAATTTTTGAGTTATATTATGATTTTCTTAAAAAAATCATTTAAGTGCCAAAAAAGATATTTATCTTGAAAAATCAATTTAGGCCATCAAATGAACTCAAAATGCTTTAAATCAAAAATTCAAATCATTATTTAATTAATTAAAAATGAAATATGCATCAAATGGACTTAAAAAATTAATTCCACATTATTCTCCTCTATTCAGTGAGTAAGAGGGTATTTTTTATTTTATTTTTATGATTTTTTTACACTAAGATATGAATTTTTAAAGTTAGGGATCATTTTCTGATTTTTTAAATTCCCTATTTATTTATTTAAATGTGCGGCGCTGACTGTATCCTCGAAAGCTCCGAAAGCACGTGTGGCGCACTCTGGTTGGACGCCGCCATCCACATATCTACTGACTCGATCCGTGGTTCATGTAAGGTAGCGTTGTCCGACTCGATCTCCTCTGTCCATCCGACACATGCACGATCGGACGGCTCCCCATCATCGTCCCCGATAGAGTGATCCCGTGACCGTCCACACCAAAACCCTAAGATCTCAGCCTAGACTCAACAAAATTACTTCGTGTTTAATCCTATGGACTCGTCTAAGTGAGACAAACATATTCATATGGTAACCATGCAATTAAATTAAGCCTAATCAAATGGAGAATCAAAATAGGCTCGAGAGGAGGAGAGGTTCAATACCTTGGCTTTGAGAAGGGAAGCTTCGATCAGAGAAGCTCGACACGTTTGTTGGGGTCTAAGGAGGCTAGGGATTAAACCTCGTGCTGTGAGGAAAATCCTAGGTAGGAATTCCACCAAGCCCGATTTCAGGTGTTGGTCTAGAGCTATGCTAAAGGCTCTATGGAAGGGGAATTTGATGGGGATTTTCCTCCTCTCACTATGGTGAAGGTGTGGGTGAGTTTAATTTGATTTTTGTGGAGTGTAGGAGTTTAATGAGCTCTGTCCAGGTTTTAAGCACAGATTTAAGCTCAAAATTGGGCTCCGACAAGGGGATTCAGGGCAATGTGGTCGTTGGATTGCACTGAGGAAGTCTCAAATAGGCTTTGGGATCAATTTGGAGAAGTCTCTTAGAAGAAATTTTAGCTCTACCTCCATGGCCGTGGAGGGGAGCTTTTATAAAAAAATGGCTTAAGGCTTGTTGCCATGACCAATTTGGGGGCGAAATGTGCTGCCTAGGTGGAGGGCAAAGAGGGTCCAAGATTTAATTTGGATGAGGTGGTCTCTAGGTTTGAATTAGGTTTAATCCCATGGGGGTTGCACTCAGTTTGGGTATTTTTTGGCCACTATGCCGGCCGGCCAGCCAGGGGGAAGTGGCTAGGAGGGAACCCGGGGGAATATGTCACAGCAATTTAATGTCTTTAGGTTTTGTTTTGGCAAAAATATCCTATGCTTAAGAAAATATGGAATGCAATCCTTTAATTTAGGGGACCTTTGGTCAAAGGCTTACTTTAGGTGGTTTTAAGAGGTTTAGGTTAGCCACTAGGGTCCAACAAATGGCTGTGGAGTCATTAATTTGGAGATTTGGGGGTAGTTAGGTTATATTTAGTTCATGGGTTGAATGTGGGTTCAAGTGGTCAAAGCTTGGGTTTGGGCTAGGCTAGCCATGTCAATTGGACCAATTGATTGATCTAAATTGTGTAGATGATTGTTATGAAGATTTTTGGAGAAGGGTTGAAGTGATTTTGAGTTTAATTTGTAGGTCAATTTGAGGGATTTTTAAAATTTGGTTAATTTGGGCATGTTGGGCTAGACATGGGTCTAAGTTGGGCTAGTCTGGGGCTAACTCCAAATTTAATGGTTCAAATGATCAGGAGAGATGTTGTGAAGATTTTTCATGAAGGAATGGAGTGGAAATTTTGGGGCTAACGCCATCAATTTGGTGAGATTTTGAGACATGGCCAATTTGGGCCAAATTTGGGGCTTTTTGGACTTAGTTTGAAATCAAATGAAATTAAGGCTTCACTAAGGCCAATTTATGGTCAAGTTTGATGTATGGGAATATTATGAAGGTTTTTCACCATAAATTGTGGCAATTTGAGTTGCCATGGGTGCAATTTGGTGGAACCAAATCATGGGGCCAAAACTAGGGCTTTTTGAACTAAATCAAAATTGGGTTCAAATGATGGACCAATTATGCTTGGATTACATGTAGATTGGTCACATTAAGAGTGGACTTGAGTTTAGATTTGAAATTGGGGTAAATTGAGACCAATTTGATAAACATTTGGAGTGATTTGGGGAAAATATGGGCCTTTAAAAAGCCAATTTGGGGCTTTTGGTCAAAGAGGGTCAAATTGGCCAAATTGGGTCATGTGGTAGTTGAAAAAAATGAAATTGGGAATATTTGGAAGGTTTTGGGGTTTTTTGGATTTTTTAGAATTTTTGGAATTTTTGGGTAAGGTTTTGGCCAATTTTGTTGATTTTGGGTAGTTTGGGTGTTTTCAAGGTGTTTTAAATG
>NEWO01000363.1:319007-342014 GCA_003013225.1 Phalaenopsis aphrodite | reverse complement strand
CGGTAAAATATCTGCTACATTGAGGAGGAAAGCTCTGGGACTCACATCCAACCCGAGTGGGAGCAGGAGATACATCGATCACGTTAGGAAGGAAGGCGCTAGGACTCACATCCAACCTAAAAGATGATGAGGAAAATATCTACTACATTGAGGAAGAAAGCTCTGGGACTCACATTCAACTCAAGGGGTAGCAGGAAAATATCTGCTACATTGAGGAGGAAAGCTCTGGGACTCACATCCAACTCAAGTGATAGCAGGAAATATATTGATCATGTTAGGAAGGAAAGCAGTGGGACTCACATCCATCCTAAGAGGTGACAAAGAAAATATCTGCTACATTGAGGAGGAAAGCTTTGGAACTCACATTCTACTCAAGTGGTAGCGAGAAAATATCAGCTACATTGAGGAGGAAAGCTCTAAGGCTCCCTTCCAACTCAAGTGGTAGCGAGAAAATATTTGGTACATTGATGAAGAAGGAGCTGGGACTCACATCCAACTCAAGTGATAGTGGGACATATATCGATCACGTTAGGAAGTAAGGCACTGGGACTCGCATCCAACCTAAGAGATGCTGAGGAAAATATCTGCTACATTGAGGAGGAAAGCTCTGGGACTCACATTCAACTCAAGTGGTAGCGAGAAATATATCGATCACGTTAGGATGGAAAGCACTGGGACTCACATCCAACCCAAGAGGTGATAAGGAAAATATCTCTCCCTATGCAGAGAATATGCAGGTTCAAACATGAAAATTTGTGGTGAATATGTGAATAAAATAGGAAAATATGTGAAGAACTCGGAATTTAGGTACTTATTCGAAAATGGAATTGAAATTTAGGTATTAATCTTGAAAAGAGAGTCGGAAGTTAGGGACCAACCTCGAATATAGCGAATCAGGAACATATGACTAATTTAAATATGTGAGAATTAAAATATAGGGACAATCCTCAAAAAGAGTTTATTATGTTGGATTTACAAAAATGTGTTATGTGAAAAGGTTGATTTTGTTGATTAAGGTTTGTAGAGTTTTGTGAGGCTTTGTGCAGAATGCAAAATTCCGCAGGGATGTGAAGAGAGTTAATGCAAATAAAGATGGTTGTGCTACACCCACAAAGAGTAAAAAACTCTAAAACCGAGAGAATCCACTATATAGATTCATTTTCTTTTCTTATTATCTTTATCACATTTAATTTTTCAAAATATGTCTTTAAAATTTTAATTTTAGTCGGTTGATTTTCAAATGAAATTTGTTTTGTTGTTTATTCATTTGTGATTATTTTTATTTGAGTTTTATTTTATTATTAACGGTTCGTTGTTACATTCTTTGTTCATTGAAATTCTGAACCAATGCGTGGTTCGTGGCTTCCATCCATCGCACAAAAAGGCAACTGACAAAAACAAATTTCCATTAATCTACCCTAATTAAGATGTCACAGATCAAACATAGGCTAACACCTCAAAAAGGTACAACATATAGTCCATATCAAAGTACATCCAAAACATCTGATGTCATGTATACATTATAGGTTGAGTATGTGTGATACATATCATGTTGCTGTAAAAAAAAAGTGAACCCTCTGACCATCTGTATCAGGTATGACGAACTCTTGATCGAGAAGACCTTCTAAGCTATGCTCCAGGACAAGAGTTCCCTTTGCATGTACTTAGAAGTACAACCATCTCATAGCTTGTATGATAGCAGTTCTTCTAGTTCTAGATCTGGCTTAAATTTGTATGGTGCTTTGTTGTCGTCCAACCTACAGAAGATTACGGACACCCTATGGTGTCGCACCCTTGGAATGCAGTGCTTACAGACATCTACCCCGTTTACTTTTAGAACTAAAATTTAACCAACTAGCAATGGAATCTCTACGACTCCTCTAAACTCACAAACGCCGACAGTATCAATCTCTTTCCCAAACAATATATTGTTTTTGCTTATGAATGAGAGTGTGCAGAAGGGTGTTACAAAATCATGAAGAGCAATGTGAGGAGGTATGCAGTCTCCCTCGTCATATATGTTGATGATGCAACTTTTTTGGATTCAGGTAGCTGGCAGTATGTTCCATCTGACCATCCTCTTGATCATCCACTTTATTATAGGAGGTAGTGGATCTACCTGGTCATGTCTAAGGATCCCTGGCATATTTTCCTATCTGTCGTTTGTAAAATTATAACAACAGCCGCACTGAATGGTGATTCTCCCTTTTCCTCTCATCCATTTCTTCGACTCAAATTATGTTCTTTCAATGAGAAGGCATGCTCGACCTCTATCTCTCAAATCAAAGATGCAGTCAAGAATGCTTCTTTCATCACTCTCAGAGAAGACCCTGGTATACAGCTCCAGACCTTCCAATATGTTGACGAATCTTCCTTGGACTTCCTCATAGAATTCAAATTTCCTTTTATTCATCTTGCTTATTTTGTAATACTCCACCGTACTAGAATTCGGTAGCTGTCACGGGCGTTCCTCCACCTGAACATTGGTAAGAACCTAAACTAGCGTCAGCTGATCTGGGACATGAGATTCGGCATCTAGAGGGATGTACGATCCTGAGCCCCATGTTATATACTGATCTGTCCCCGGTTGGACGTATGGCTCATCCATCTAAAAGTCTGGAGTCTGAGATCCATCGGTGGTGGAGGTATATTCTTCCAATGTACCGAAGTGTCATAAATGTAGAACATTGCAATCTGGGCACTCTACGAATTCCCCTGTGGCTGATGTCCCTGTAGGTATTTCGGTGTTGCATCTCGGGCAACCCGTGCATAAGGCATCTGAAGCTGAAACTGTCTCTGGCTCTGTGACGAACCCTGGTTCTTCATCTATGGCGGGTAGGCTGGAAGAAGTCTCTTTCATGTTTGGATCATAAATATGCCCCTCAGGAATATGGGTGAGTAAGTTGTTTGTTTCTCTCTTATGTCTACGTTCTTCTCGTAGAAAAGCCCTCTATTTTCTAGGGCTGGCATTTCTACGTTGTGTCCTGCAAGGTGAAGCATCTGGCAGTCATTCGTTGTTGGTGGGTACCAGCCCTCCAGCTGGAGTAGCTATCATGGATAGCAAGCGGCTGCGCCCCTCCAACGGATCCTTTTCCATTATCACACTCTTTCCTTTTTGTGATGACCCTCAGCAGTGAAGGCAATCCGTCTTTTTCTCTGCAACTAACTACATTCATGAGAGGACCTTCATAGTCCATGTCAACTTGGTTAAAGTCTATGGTATTGCCCTGCGTCTCCATTTCCTCCTTTAGTGCAAGGCTCCAGCCATCCTTGAAAGCAAAGATTAGCCTCTGTCCCGACATTTTTTTCTATAGAAGACAAGAAAGATGTCAGTGGGCGAAATTTGGCGTGAACAAGAACAAAAAAAAATATTTATTATAGTAAATTTTAGCTTATTTTAGTGAAATGAATTGTTTATTTATGTATGAATTTTGTTTAATTTTTGTGGAACATTATACTCAAAAGTTGAAAGAAAAAAAATTGAAGTTTAAAATTTTTTTTTAAAATAAAATTTTATTATATTGAAGTTAATTACAAGATTTGGATTCAATCATAGACATTTGGCCATATAAATAACCCCAAAAAAATCAAAATTTCAAAGTTTCAAAGCAAGCAAAGGCAAGTGACATCAGGCCGCGTAATAGGTTTTTAGATATCGTCCATTTATTGGTAACATGGCTCTTTTGCCCTAAAAGTCCACTAACTGGTAGACTCCTCCTGTATATACCTTTTCAACGATAAATGGTCTCTCCCGAATTGGCTCAAATTTTCCACCTATTTTACAGCATGCAAGAATAGGCCTTTTGAGCACAAGTAAAAGGTCACCAACTTTGAATGTCCTTGGACGGACTAATTTGTCATGGGCTTGTACCATCTTTGCTTAGTAAAGCTCCAAGTGTTGTTGTGCTTCTAGTCATTTTCCCTCGAGACTCTCTAGTTTTTCAAGTCTGAGTTTTGCACTTTCTATCATTGTGAGTTGATTGGCAATGAAGACTCTGAGAGACGGTGTTTGGATTTCTAGCGGTAGCACAGCCTCGGACCCGTACACGAGCATATAAGGTGTACATTGAGTGGGAGTCCTGAACGTCGTCTGATAGGCCCACAAGGCTTCTACTAGTTTGTTGTGTGGATCTCTTTTATTTTAATCTAGTGTTTTCTTTAAAATATGTACCAGTGTTTTTTTTAGGGCTTCAGCCAGACCATTTGGTCTGGGATAGTAATTCATAGGGTATCTCCAATCTATCTCATGACTTTTGATGAAATTGTTGATCTTTGTGCTTCTGAAAGCTATCACATTGTCAGAAATTATTCTTCGCTATACTCCGAAAGACAATTTAGATTTTCAAAAATTGAAGGACGTGTTGTGTCGTAACCTCACACAACGGTAGTGCCTCTGCCCATTTGGAGAAGTACTTTATAGCGACAAGAATAAACCTATGTTCTTTGGAAGATGGATGGTCTGTCGAACCTATTGTGTCTGTGCTCCAACACTCGGATGGCCACGAGGCAATAGTTGGGTGTATCACATTCGGAGGCTGGTGTAAGACCACCCCATGCACTTGGCATTGGTGACATTTTCTGGTTGTATCCATGCAATCGGACATCATTGCTGGCAAATAATATCTAAGTCTTTTGATCTTCATTTTCATTTTCGGCCTCTGACTGGTGAGCCTCACACAATCTGACATGTACCTCTTTGACAATATTTTGTGATTCAACTCTGCTCAAACACCGTAGCCACATCTAGTTGACTGATCTTCTGTAGAGAATGTCCATGGCGTAAGACATATCCCTTCTTGTGATGTGGTGTGCCTCATACTTATCTTCTGGCAGCTTTCCAGCATGTAAATATTTTATTAACGACTTGCGCCAATCTTCGTTAATGTCTGCAACTGTATTTATTGCTTCTTCTTTTCCAAGCTTGTGTAGAGTTTTAAGGTCGATCTTAGACAAGACTCATCTTCCTCGCACTGTGATTTCAATGGAATCCTCCAAGGGAAATGTCATTTCCTTAGCAAGTTTTGCAAGAGCGTCGGCATGGGCATTATCTCCCCTAGGAATCCGGTAGAAATTCACATCGAGAATCTGCTCTAAGAGCTTCATCATGTACTGATGGTATTCTGTTAACCTTGGTTTCAGATAAATGTATTGTCCGATGACTTGCTGGATGACGAGTTAGGAGTCACCATAGATGGCAATGTTTGTTATATCCATTGAGATTGCCATTCCTAATCATGTGATTAAAGCTTCATGCTCAGCTTCATTATTCCTGCACGGCTCTGTCAGGTGGTATGAGAACCTCAACATACCCTTATCTGGTGTGATAAAGACCAAACTGATCCCTGCTTTGCCTGATATAATTGTGTCTGATTCTTTGTCTTTTTTGGCTGAAGAAGCACCATCAAAGTGCATTTCTCAGCGTTGCAATCTGGAAAATTCCATTTGTAGGATTTGCTCGTCTGGTAACTCGTTGTTGAGAGAGGACCCAGCTGGCAGTGGGTGTGCAATGAGAAAGTATGTTAGTACTCTCTCTTGATAGCACATAGGGGAATAAAAGTTATATCAAATTGCAATAAGATCATTGATCATCTTGCTAGACGTCTAGAGAGTGTTTGTCTGGTCATCAGATATCGCAACGGATTAACTTTCGATATTAAGGTAATCTTACGAGAAAGCATGTAATGTCTAAGCTTTTGAGCTGCAAAAATTAACGTCAACAATGCTTCTTAGTTGGTGGATACCTATCTTCATCGGTATTAGGCGACGACTCAAGTAGTAGAGTGCATTTTCTTTACCCTCATCATTGACTTGGGCTAAGAGGGCTCCAAGAGAGTCATCTAAGGTCGCGGTATAAAGTATCAACAGTTTTCATTGGATAGGGGCTGCCAAGACAGGAAGTGTCATTAAATATCATTTAACGTCTTCAAAAGTCTACTAACATTTCTCTTCCCAAATGAAATTGGCATCCTTTTTAATTAATGCCGAGAAAGGCTGACATCTACCTGAGAGATTAGAACAAAAGCGTCTCAGATATGCCAACTTCCCTTGAAAGGAACATAGTTTTTTTAAAGTTTTAGGAGGAGGCATTTCCAACACAGTTTTAATTTTATCCGGGTCGATCTCGATTCCCTGATGACGGACAATGAATCCTAGAAATTTCCTGGAAGTAACGCTGAAGGCACACTTTAAGGATTCATTTTAAGGTCATATCGTCATAACTGTTTGAACACGATCCACAAATCGTCTATTTTTGTTTACTTTTGAGGACCAAATCATCAATGTAGCATTCTACTTGGTTGTGAATGAGGTCATAAAAAATCTTCTTCATTGTGTGCTAATATGTTGCTCCGGCGTTCTTTAGGCCGAACGACATCACTGTGTAGTAGAAAATTCAGATCGGTGTTTTGATTGCTGTAAGTACTGCATCCTCAAGAGCCAACTAGATTTGGTTGTATCCCGACGATCCTTCCATAAAGGAGAAAATTTCATGTGTTGAAGTGATATCCACCATCATTTCTGGTATAAGTAGTAAAAACTCGTCTTTTGGACATAACTTGTTCAAATCTCTGAAGTCGACACAAACACAGATCTGTCTGAATTTCTTCTTAATTGGTACAATGTTAGCCAACTATGTGGGGTACTATTCTTCTCTTACAAAGTTGGTGTCTATTAACTTCTTTACCACGACAATGACTTATTATTTTATTTCGAGGCACATTCTCGTGGAGCTTGTTTTATTAGGGTTATATTCTTGTCCACCCCAAGTTTATGGATTGCAACCTATGCTGACAGTCCTGACATTTCATCGTAGCTCCATGAGAAGCAAACTTTGAATTTTGTTAACAGTTTGATCAATTCTGAAGATTCCCCATCATTGAGTAGAGAACTTATAAATGTAGGTCGGGGTTGTTCTTCAATCCCCAGGTTAATCTCCTTTAATTCATCAACGCAAGATTTAATTTCCTTTTCAAATTTTAGGGGAGCATCTATTTTAGTTGATTCGTAGAGTCATCCTTTATATCGAGGCAATCCTCCTCTGACTCACTAGTAACAATCATGCAAAATTTAAATTCATCAACTTGTCCGACTGTACTAAATCCGAGACCTTTTGAATTTGGAGTTTGACTTTTACCATTCCATAATTTTTCAAAAAGTTGAAATTAATCTTTTGACATTTTTTTTGGTAAGTGTCCCTATTGAATTAACTTTTGAACACAATGTGAGAAGTAACCAAAAGGTAATTCCATTAATTCATTAGATCATCATCCAAATTTACATGTTTTTCAAGCTCAGTAGAGGTAGAAACACGGTAAAATTTGATTGGCTTTGTACCAACACTACGGACTTCCTTGACCTCTAAACTCTCGACCTTTTGAGGGAGAATCAGAGTAAGGGTCATAGCATTCACATAATGGTTTATCCGATCATACATTGTTTCATATTCATTCTTCTCTGTATCTTCTAAGGATATCTCGTACTGAGGTTTCTTCTATCTTGTCATCATTATCTCATCTTCAGAACTGTCTTCATCGCCAATACTGATAGTTTGACTAGTTCGTTCAATGATTAAGTTGATTCTTCCTCATCCACATCCCCGCCCTCGACCTCGGGTGCGCGAACTCATAGAACCTCCACCAATTCATTATAAAGGAGTGGTAGAAGATTGTTGAAGCGGAGTTGAATGGCTTCCTCTTTGTGATTTTTCCAAATCTTCATCTTTTTTTGTGATAACTTCATGAGAGAAGACAGTCTTCTTTGGAAGTGCATAGTAGGCAGCATCTCCATGGATGTCAACTTCATGCACTGAAAATGGATGTAAGTCTCCTTTAATGCAATTTTCTTGACCATCTTTGCAGTATTTGATGCACTGGTATAAGGATGATGGAACCATGTTGTGCTCATGGATCCATGGTTGACCCAGCAGAGCATTAAAAGAGGTCTCAATGTCGATGATATGAAGTTTAGCGGTTCTCATGAGTTCTCTAACCTTCAAAAGTAATGTAATTGATCTAAGGGCTCTTTCTCCCTTTTGGTTAAATCCTCTTAACATCATTTTATGGGTCGTAAGCTCTTTATCTTCAATATCCAAATAGGTCAATGTTTGTAGGCTCATCAAGTTAAGAGATGCTCCAGGATCTACTTAAACTCTGACCAACACAAATCTGTCGATGTTGATGGAGAAGTAGAGTGGACGGTTGTGGTCGGTGGTACCGAGCAGCAAGTCTTCATTTGTGAAGATTACCCCAGGCTGTTCTTTCAATGAATAAACTTCATCTGAGGACTTTCTGGCCGACTGAGCTAAGCAAATCTTTGGGTCAAGCAAAGCTATAACTAGAGATTCTTTCATCTCCTGTGACAGAATAAGAGCGACGTAGATGCTTAATCAGGTCGACAACTTCCTAAGATGAGCTAGCACATTGTAATCTACTTTTTTTGATCCTCTGATTTTATATTAATTATGTGGTTCTTCCACTGGTGGAGGTGGGGGTATCTCCTCTCGAGTCATTATCTGCTTTCCTTTGTCTATTGGAATTGTTCTTGGTAGTAAAACTTTTCCTCTCCTTAAGTTTACTTTCGTGATTTCTTCTTCTTAAGATATCATTGTTGAATCCTCTGGTGTCTCCACCTCTTCTTTGAAAAGATCTAGGTTGATGGTAAGCGGTGTACCATGATGCTCGAGAATTGGCTCCTTGTTATCGGTGTTGTTATGAACGGTGTCATTGATGTCTTTTATGAACTTGACAACGAGTTCATCGGGCTCGAGTATGATTTGAGGATCATTTTGGGGATCGATATCGAAGCTAGATTGGTCATGATTAGTTACTTATCACCAGAAATATTTAAAAAACAGTTAAAATCACAATCATTATATTCATAAGACCCCGGAGGGACAAAAAGATAATCATACAAAGTCAGGGGTTCAAGGATTTTCTTCCCTAAATTTGAGACAACTAAACTAGTAAAGGCGGCCCCTATCCTACTCCTCTATGCTATCAATCTCTGTAGTGACACTTTTCTTCTTCTTTATTATCCTTGATGATGATGGCTCTCCTGACAAAACTTTCATCTCGGGTTTGGTATGCTGCAGACTCTGAATGGAGGCTTCTCTTGATGATCTTATTTAGTATTTTCTTGGATGATTTGCTCTAGACCTCATTCCATCCTTCTTCTTTGGTATATGTAGAAGATTTTTTTGATGGATCCTGTATTTGATTGAGGACCCTCTTGAGCTCCTCCGAAGTTTTGCTCCATCTATTTGTTCTAGTATACAGATCGATTGGGGAGATTGGCTTGGCCAAAATCATATTTATGGAACCTTTTCAGGTTCTCTTAAATATTCTTTCGGTATTATTATGTTCCCTTCTTTAAGGTTCATCTCGAGCCAGTCTTTAAAGACGAAGCATTTTTCTATAGTGTGCCCAAGCAACCGGTGGTATGGCAAATAATTTGGTTCATTCTTCCTATTCACCTCTTCGGGCTTCTTTTGGTCTGGTAATCTGAACTCCAGCTTCATCAGACTTTTGTATATTTTAAGTATAGCTTCATATTTAAAAGAATGCAACATTTTACGTCCTTATGATAGGGACATTTTCTTATCCGCTGTTCGAGGTGATCCTTCTTGAGGCAGTCACTGGTTGGATTGACTATTCAGTTTCTGAGCATACTGTGACGAAGACTGGCGAGTATCTTCTGCATATATCTTCATCGGCTGCTTTCCCTTATCAACGATCGTTACTACTCTTGCTTTCTTTTCGAACACACTTGTCACTTTAGTTTTTTCATGTGGCTCTATGTGCTTGATTTTCTATTGAAGACTGTTGGCTTTACTGAGTAGCTTCTCGAAGGATTTGATGGTGAGTCCCTTGAGCATGAAAGCTACTGGCCCATGAATGCTCTTGAGTAGAATTTCAATTGCATAATGTTCCTGTAGCTGAGGTTCACATTTCATGCTAAGGTTTCCCCACCGCAAAATATGTCTACCAAAGTTTTGCTAGGCTTTTGTTTTTCCATCATGAGCTCTCCAATAGACACATGATGTTGCACCTTGGCGAATCTTTTCACAAACTGCAATTCCAACTCAAAAAATGTTTTAACTGACCCATTGGGCAAGTCAGTGTACCAGTCAAAAGCAATTCTTGACAAGTTGCTGACAAACTGTTAGAAGAGTAGAGCTTCACTGTTTCTCATGTTGCCACAGCTGGCTCAGAAATGTGCGATATGCTGTCTGGGATTCCCAGTTCCATCAAATATCTTGAAGTTTAGGGCCACAAAACCCTTAGGGAAAGGCACGACATCAAATTACTTCGGGTAAGGTCTACCCTTTAGAACTAATGCACCACCCTTAGATTGGGTTAAGGCATTCCGCACTTGTTCAACCATTTGCTTGAATTCTTTTTTTGGTGTAGCACTTGATGGAGAATCCTTTATATGTTGCTCATCTCTATTTGCTAAGGCAACCTCTCTTCTTTCATCTGTGATGTGTATGTTTTCTAGATGATTGATCTCTGGAGAAGCCAATTGCGGCTCTTGTGATTGCCTCTGAATAGTGGCCCTGGCGGTCATGGTTGCGGCCATTTCTTCTATTCTCTTCTCTACTAGGCTAACTTGCTCATCCCTTAGGAGGAAATAGTGTTCTCTTTGGTTTGAGGTTGAGCCTCATGCGCAGATGTGATGGCTCTTATTTCAATTACATTTAATAAGAAAAGGAAGTTTATAGATAATAATGTTGTTGCACTTAGTGAGGAGTGTAGCGCTATGATTCAAAAGTAGCTTCCTGAAAAACTTAAAGATCCTGGTAGCTTTACTATTCCTTGTGCTATTGGTTAAAGATTTCTTGGAAAAGCCTGATGTGATTTAAGAGCCAATATTAACCTTATGCCTTTATCAATTTTTAGAAGGTTGGGTTTAGGAAATATTTCACCTACTACTGTACCTCTTTAGTTAGCTGATCGTTCGACTACCCACTCTAAAGGAGTTATAGAAGATGTTTTGGTAAAAATTAATAAAGTTATATTTCCTGTGGACTTTATTGTATTAGATATAGAGGAAGATGAATAAATTACTATCATTTTAAAAAGACCATTTTTGCCACTGTAAGAGCTTTGATAGATGTGCAGAAAGGAAAAATAAATATGAGAGTTAGTGATCAAGAGGTTACATTTAAGATTTAAAAATCAATGAGATACCCTACAAAAGAGCAAGAGATTGAATGCTTTAGAATGGATATTAACAAATATTTAAGCCATAAATATTTCAAGAAGACATTCAAAAAGAAATTTGAAAATGAATATTTAAAAAATGAAGATGAGGATAAAATTTAAGATGAAACTACAGAAGTGAGTAATGAAGATTCGGATTATGTTCAGGAAAAATTTGAAATGTTAGATTCGACAGAAAATGACAAGAATTAGATTTCATCTATTTAGAAATCTCCTGAACTAGAAATGAAAACACTTCCTACACATTTAAAGTATGCATTCTTAATAGATTTATCCACATTACCTGTTATTGAATCCTCATAATTAATTGATACGCAAGAACAAAAGTTGTTGGATACTTTAAGAATATATAAGAAACCCTTTGGATGGACATTAGCTGATTTTAATGGAATAAGTCCTTCAATTTGTATGCATAGAATTTTATTGGAAGATCAACATGAACCAACAGTTGATCCTCATAGTAGAATGAATCCTATGATGAAAGAAGTTGTCAAGAAAGAGATTTTAAAATGGTTAAATGCTGGAAGAATATATCCTATTTCACACAATGGTTGGGTAAGTTCAATTCATTGTGTTCCAAAGAAACAAGGTGTGAGTGTTGTGACAAATGAGAATAAAGAATTAAAAACATCTTTATTTACCTAAATTTATGGAAGATTTGAGAATTTATTGGATTGAAATCGAATTGGCAAAAATTTTGAAACTGGCAGCTGAGGCGCCACTTTCCAAAGAACCAGTGCCTGAAGCGCCAAAATCAACACTTGAGGTTTTTGGCAAGTTCTTCTCCTTATAATTCCAAAAAAATGATTCCAAACCCTATTTTAAGAGGGGAAATGAGAGAAGAGTCACTACTTTTCAAATCCTATGGCTTTCCACTCTAAAAATTTTGCGAGATTTAGAATTTTTAACTGAAGAAAGTTTGTTAGTTTTGATGCACATAAGTTACATGATTGAGTTCTTATAAAAAAGAGGTTAATCAAGGAAATGGGTTTTGTGAATCGAGTATTCAACACACTGAATACTCTAGTGGAAGAGATAATTGCTTAGAGAGACTGGAAAGTGCTTTGCTGCACCACTGCTGCCATAGTTTTCCCTGTGTTGAAAGAGTTTTCTGCAAATCTTCATGGAATCAACCAAGGAATTGTCTATGTATGAGGCAGGTTTGTACAGTTCACTCATTTAAGAATAAATGATCTGTTTATGATTGAAAGTGTTTCTATTTGTCGCTATGTAAATTTGGACCCTACAAGAGATAATATGAATGAAATCTAATGATACCTTAAGGTTGAAGATGGAAATCGGGAGGCCATAGATGATGGAAATGTAAGTTTTCTTCATCATTGTTGAATATGACATCTAAAGCGTGGCATTTCTTTATTGCATCAAAATTAATCCCCACATGCAAATCAGTAAAGTGACTAAGGAGAGTGTTTTTCTGAATTATCATATTCAAACTGGAAAACCTATTGATTTTGGTACAATAATTGTGAAATCAATTTTGGGGAAAATCAATAAAGTGACTAAGGAGAGTGTTATTCTGAATTATCGTATTCAAACTGGAAAAACCTACTGATATTGGTGCAATAATTGTGAAATCATTTTTGGGATTGATTGTCAATAGATCTACAACTGGATTAGGACATCCATCCACTATTTTCCAATTGTGCAATCAATCACAAGTGTCTTTTGAAATTTGGGAGAAAGTGCCTCTTCCTTGGAAGCCTATGGACCCTGATGTTTATTGCAACTGCATTAGAATGAGAGATGAGAATGATATGAATGTACTGATAGATCAAGCATCCCAAAATTCATTATCTATTCAGCCTTAATTCAATTCAAACACACTTTTGAAAAGGATCAAGAAGAAAGAGAGAGGTACATAACCTTATACATGCAATTGGGAATATTTTTAAAATGTTAAATCATATGGATTAGAGGCTGAAGGAACATTTTGAACATATTGGATGTATTGATGATGGTTTGGTACATATGTTCAAGAAACATGCTTGGATTGAGGAAGATTCAACGAACGATATTTCTTATCTACCTTTCTACAACTTGTATGTGCACTACCAATCCATGGGAGATATCTAGGAGGACGAGAGCGAAGAAGATGTTTGAATTTACTTTATGTACGTAATGTTTATTTAGTACAAATTGTTTTTGTTATTGTGTTATGTTAAATTGCATTTACTTTTATTGTTGAACTCTATTTAAGTTTGGTGTTAAGTATTTCAATCTTTAGATTTCAGTGTTAGGATGTTTGGATTGCTTTGGACACTGAATTAGATTGTGTTGGCTTGAAAATTGTTAGTTTGTAATAGATTTTATATATATATGTAAGTTTTCTGTTGTTTGTAAAATTTTTGTGTTAGAAAGTAGTTTAATTATTAATATAAGTGTTTATTTGAGTTAATTAGAGGTTGACGTAAAGCGGTACGCAACAGATTTTCTCAAAAAATGAAACCTGGAAAGATAAGGCATTGGCGCCTGAGGCGCTAAATTTCCGAAAATGCCCATCTGACTTAAAAACCACAAAATTTTTCTATAAAACACCATTTTTACTATGACCTAGGGCTTAACATTTTGTGCATTTGAGAAGATTTTGAAGGCCAAAGATATTATATTTCTTCTTCTCTTGGTAAGAGCTTCACTTTAACCTAGAAATTTTTTATTTTTACCATGAATTTTTCCTACATTATGGGATATCAGAAACTTAGGATTTTTTATGAATAAGCTTGATTAAAACCCATGGTGAAAAGTAGCTTACAAAATAATCTTACTTGCGGAGTTAAATTTTTTATTTTGTAAATTATTTGGATTTTATATGGATTTTCTTAGAAATTCCAATGGCTCCACAAGTGAAAAGAGGAAAGCCTACGAGAGATTTTGACGTTAAAAGATTCATCAACTATAAGACCTAACATTTTCACAATACCCAAATGGAATCGAAAAAAAAAATACATGAACGGGCATTTGCTAACCCGTGTGGTGAGATTGAGAGGTTGATCGTCCCCAAAAATTGGAAGTGGTTTTGCTACTTCACTGCAGTAGCTATTGTACTTATGATCTGGGAGTTCTATGCCAACTTGCAATTCACTACAGATGATCACATCCTTGTGAGAGGTAAGCAAGTTGACTTTTCAAGAGAAAGGATCAATGCATTTTACGGACTGTAAAATGTGTGTCATTGTAAATATACTGCATTCATGATGACTGATTCATCACTGGATGATGTAATTGCTTTTCTGAGTAATGGAAGAGAAGAATGGAAAATTAAGAATAATAAGAAAGTTAATTTCTCCACTTTCACGATGACTTATTAGTCAAAGGTATGTGATACACCAAAATAATAAGTTATTTTTAGTATATATTTTATGTTTATTTTTAGTAATATTTCACTTTAAAGAAGGGTAACTTCATGTTTTTGTTGCTGGTATATAAATTTTAGACATTTGGAGTAAAACTAACAAGAAGGATGAAATTTGGAGCCAAAACAACAAAGTTTCGAATTCTAGCGCATGATGCGCCAGATTGGCACCAGATGCGTCGGATTGGCATCAGATGTGCCAAAACCCAGAATAGCGTGACCTTCAGCAAACTAGCACATGATGCACCAGATTCGCCATTTGATAGAGAGTTGGCGCATGATGTGCTAGATTTGGTGCCATATGTGGCAAAGATGACTTTTGCGGATTAAGGCTGTTCGAGACAAATTTTGCATGAATTTTCAAAGGGACACTTGTTCTAAACACCCCTTGGAGTAATTCAATGCATGTATATACTTTAGATGGTTCTTTTATGATGGGATATGTCTCTTAGATCAATGAACATGTCTTTTGAATTCAAAAGAGTTGACTTTTGGATAGAATTTTAGGGGAAATTTTAATTTCTTTTTAGAGTGAGGAAGCCTTTAAAAGAGGAGTTTTTGAGTGGCGTGAGGTGTGTGGCATGAATATGGAAAGTTAGAGAGAGAGAGAGAGTCAAGAGCTTAAAGATTTTCTTTAAGGGTTGTAAGAGGAGAGGGAAGGTGAGAGATTTCTTCTTCATTGCACTTCTAAGAGAGAATTGAGAGTACTTGTAAAGAGAGAAAGGCTTGGAGAGAACTTCTAGGAGTTTGCTTAGGAAGGATTGTGAGATAAGATGTGTCTTTTATTTCTTTTGTTTTGTAAACTTATTTTTATATATGAAATCCACATTTTGTTGTAGTCTTCTTTATCCTTCTCCCTATTTTGAGATATGGTTTTGTGATGAATTGATTTTATTTTATATGGTTT
This sequence comes from Phalaenopsis aphrodite, assembly GCA_003013225.1. NCBI lineage: Eukaryota > Viridiplantae > Streptophyta > Magnoliopsida > Asparagales > Orchidaceae > Phalaenopsis > Phalaenopsis aphrodite. The sequence continues at coordinate 326,518 of NEWO01000363.1, read as the reverse complement.
TAAATGTCAATATTTTGTGATGATTTGAACTACAATCTTCATTTACTTTTTGATATGGCCAATTGAAATGTTAAAATGTGTTGAGAAACATATGCTCAAAAAGGGCTAAGATTTCTAAGACATGAGGAGAATCACATTTGATTTCATGGGAGAGTATTCATCCATGGAGTTGGGCGTAAATAAATAGGGAAATATACTTTATTGGATGCAAATTTGAGATTTTAAGGTGACAAATTAGAATCCCCAATTTGGTCCAGTTGATTGGAAACTAATGCAAGATTGTTAGCCAATAGGAGAGGGAATAGTGGGAGCTCTAGAGTGGCAGCCATATCCTCCTAGTCTAACTACGGAATTAGGGACCAAACTTTGGATTATTCAATGTTTTTTATGCACTCGGAAGAGAGTAAAGAAAAGGATTGCTCCTATTTGGCACAAAATAATTTTTATATATTTTTTCAAATGATTTTAATATCTTCATAATCCATATATTCATTGTAAAGAGGAATGATGCTTTCTTAAATTTTAACTTTCCGTCACAACATCTTAGTTTTAATTTTCATAAATTTTTTTTGAAATTTTAGCATTTAGTTTAGTTAACTTTGTCTGTCAACTGTATTTTAATTAGCATTCACTTTTTACTTAATATTCAAACTTTGTACTTTACTTTTTTTACTTTTAAAATTATACTTCACATTATAATCTTTAGAACTTATTTACAGTCATTTCTAACTTCCTTGTGGGATCAATATCTAAGACTCCATTAGAGCCCTTTATTACTTGAGTGATTCGTATACTTACATTATTTTTAAAGGGGATTTGACAGTTTAAAGATTTTTAAAAGATAAAATTATTTTAACTGAAGTTATATTTTTGGGATTACTTTGCATATTTGTTATTGTAACTGGCGTGTGTTTTTTGTATTATTAAAAAATATTTGCAAAATTAACACACTAAATCCACCCACATCAAATTTTTGTGTCATTGCTGGGGAAGTAACGGAAAGTAGTAGTAAGTTATTTTATGATTTATAGTATTTTTATTTTAAAAACTTAAAAAAAAGAGTGTTTGTAGTTTAGTTTAAATATTTTCTTATTTAAGTGTGCTTGCTTATTTTTAAATTACTTGTTATATTTTTTTATGCGTAGTGTAAGATCTGAAAACTTAGAACCTTACGATTCAGAGTTAGAAAGAACAATTAGAAAATTTTGAAAACAACTAAAAGAGATAGACCATATTAACAAAATGGCCTTCAACTTGAGTAATGTTAGAAAAAAAATTGAACATCATTAGATGCCTTTAAGAGATTATGCTAAACCTACATCAGATGAAATTCATTTAAGTATACAAAACCCTATTGTAGCTGCCAATTCATTTGAGCTTAAACCTGTTATTATCCAAATGCTTCAAACTAATTAATTTGGAGGAACACCAACTGAAGATCCTAATTTACACCTTGCTAGATTTCTAGAATTATGTGTTATATTTAAATATGATGGACTGTCGAATGTTGTTAGACTTAGAATTTTTCCTTTTTCACTAAAAGATAAAGCTAAGATGTGGTTAAACTCGTTAGCACTTAGATCTATTAGAACTTAGGGAGATTTATCACAAAAATTTTTATCTAAATATTTTTAAACTTCAAAAGCTCCTAAGCTGAGAATTGATATTACATCTTTTTTTTAGTTTGAAGGGGAATCAATTTATGAAGCCTAAGAAAGATTTAAAGTTCTCCTTAGAAATTGTCCACACCAAGCGTTGCTAAATTGGTTAATAATTAAAACTTTTTATAATGGATTGTTTGGGTTTCTTAGATCGATAATTTATGTTGCTGCTGGAGGATCATGTCGGCACTATTTTTTTGGTGGAGGAGTTGCCTGTTGGATGCTGTTGGCCTCAGAATCGAAATCTCGTTGCCCGCTTCAGAATGTTGTTTTAATTTACATATATATATAAGTTTTGAAAAAATATGAGATCAAACTGACCCTCATATTTTTCATAGTTTAAATGAAAGAGCAATGTACCTCAAACCCTCTATCTATCCCGAAAGTTAAACAGAAGACTTGAGGATGAGGCTCGATTAATTAAACTAAAAAATATATGACGTCCGTTTGGTCTGTGAAACCATTTTTTTTGATAAGTTCCCCTATTTAATATGAAGAATTAAATAGTTATATTAATCTAGGTTCAGAAAAGCTTCCTATAAGGGCAAGCTTCTATAGTTAATTATATCCTAGAGAACCAAAGTTACCTAAGAAAACTCTCGATAAAATCAGGAAATATTATCTTCAAAGAGGTCAAAAGGATGGGACTTTTCAATCAAATTGGACAGAGAGGTGTGAAAGGGGAATGGTTCAAATTTGGAACATTTACTGTAAAATCTAAAGGAGGAAGAACTAGGGGATGTCATAGATCTAGAGAAGCCTTGGTAACTTCCCAGATATCCTATGACTTGGCTTCAATTTTGAGGAGAAATATTTAAATGTTTCATCATGTTGATTTTATTAATTAGGGCTTACATTTATATGAAACAATCACATAAATTTCCTAGAAGATGTGAGGATTGAGGTCGTGACAAAAGACAACCTTGAAATCCTAAGACAAGTTAGGGCTTATATTATACAGCAGGGCCATATAAAAGCCTAAAGATAGGGTGAGGATTTATGTTGCATAAGCAAAAAACCTAGAAATCCTATGGCTTGTTATTTAATTTTAAGGAATGATGGTTTAGTTGATGTAGATAGGTTTTGCTATTGAAGATGGTTGTGCTGCCCACAATGCTAGCTCTAAGCTCCTCGTCGTGGCAAGTTTAAATTTTCTAATGTGTCAAGTTCTGATGTCAAATCAAATGTCCCTATGGTTTTTGTTCTTTAAATATTATGGGGCATATTAAAGTTGATTAGAATGACACCAGTTAGGATCTCTCAGTTCCCTCATTTCAGTACCACTATTTTTAATCGGATTCACTTAGTCCAAATGAATTTACTAAACTCAACTTAATTAGTTCCATAGTTTCATTTAGACCATGGGAAGTCTCGTTAGCAACTGCAGGTTACCTCCATCAAGGGATTTTTGATCATCCATTAGAGGCGTCTTAATCTATTTGCAATTGTTGTTTTGTGATTTTTGTGATTAAATTTTGAGTTGTCTTTTATTTTGAATGTTGTGATGATGAATTTCATCTTGATTGATTTTAGTTTTAGTTTTGGCTTCACGACTATCCTAGTAGTTTTGTTTTTCATGCAGAGTGACATCATTGTTTAACATGCAAGTTTATAAACATAAAATTATAGTGCAAAAAGTAAAAGAAAAAAAAAACGCTATTGTAAACTGTAAAAGCGTACCTAGTGAGTCTTCTTGTTCCACCACCTGAAAGGTCAGTACTTGCAAGGCATGTATAAAATATTGCAAAGAATTTAAATTGCATGAGCAGATGAAGGTTTAGCTACCAAACCCCAAGTTATGATTCTATTGAATCTCAGAAGATCTTAGTGACTGATTTTGGAACAAAATATGGCAAGTTCAATTTATCCTTCAGAATGTTCAATAGATTTCAAAATGCTCGAGGCATGACCCCAGATCACTTTGAAGATCTCTTGAAATATTCTGAGTTCATTTTAGACTTATCCTATTGTTCCATTAATCATCCGAGGTTAAACTGTGACTACCTCGATGCTCGATGAAACTTGACAGTTATATTACTCTTAGGATAGGATGCCCAGTTAATCAATTGATGTTTCATTTAAAAGTTATGTGAGTGGGTGCTCTTAAGTTAAGTTTAGGTCATTTAAAGATTAGATGACCACAATTAAAGTCAGGCTTGTAGTGTTAAGAGATGTCAATCACCCATCATATTATTTTTTAAATTCAATAAATTGAGTTTAGACAGCGAGCCTATGTCACTACTAAGCCCTTAACAATCATGATAGGTGAAATGGTAATTATCAAAATTTTTATTTAAATGATATGTATTCTTATCAAATGGTCAAACCATCCTCAACTTTGGGCTTAAGAAAATTAAATTTCCATCTTCCCCACTTAAGCACATCACTTACAAACCGTTTTGTTTTAGTTGACTTCCAAGTCATGAAGATTAGGAGATTTCTAATCTTGTTAACGTTGTACAAAGTTGGTGAGTGGGTTTCTTCCTTTTAATCCCATAGTATTTTAAACACCCAAACATGCTTATTAAGATTAAAATTATAAATGGCGAATCAAAATAAGCTCAAATTAGGGTTAGAGTTCAATACCTTTGTCTGAGAGGGGAGGCCTCAATTAGATGGTTGTGGTAGCTTCGATTGAGTCCAACGAACCTCCAGATGAAGTCTCAAGCTATGAAGAATTATCTAGGTATGAATTTGATCAAAGTGGATTTCAGGTGTTGGTCTAGAGCTATGTTAGAGGCTGTTTGATAGGGGGCTTTTATGAGGAATCAATTTCTCTTCCCCTAGGGATGGTGTGTGCACAAGTAATTTAATTTTGGTGGACTATGGAGATATGGAGAATTCTATCCTGGTTTTAAGCAGAAATTTGAGCTCAAAATTGGGCTTTCACGGAAAGGATCAGTGGGAAAAATGGTGACAATGAGCTTAGAAGTTCTTTGAGAGTGTCTGAGAGCAATTACACAGAGTTTCCTTGAAGATTTGGTACACTTCTTGTCTTGTCCATGAGAGGGTGGGTTTAAATAAAATGCTTTAGGATGGCTACCAAGGCCTGAATTCTGGTGCAAATTATTGCTTAGGTGGAGGGCTGAGAAGCTCTAAAGATCAAATATGGTGAGTTGGCCCCTAGTGTTGAAATTGGGTTTGATTTAGGGGTGGTAGCGCTCGATTTTAGAGTTTTTCGAACACTAGGCCAGCTGGAAGGGCACGGGTTGGTGGCCAGAGGGTCAGGTGAGCCAGAGGGAGGGTTAATTATGATTAACCATCAATGACAAGTGATGATGGAGGAGATATTTTTGTTAAGGCCCATAATTGCGATAAGATCCCTTAAATTAGGGGACCTTTGGTCCATAACTTACTTGGTGGTTTAAGAGGGTTTAGCCTGATCAATAAGTTATGCTTAGTGGTTGTGGAAACCTTAATTTGGTGACTTTAGGATGGCTAAGTCAATTTTGGTGCATGGGTTTAATTTGGGTCAAAATGGCTAAAAATTGGTTTTAGCTTAGGCTAGTCATGAATTTGAGCTCAATTGATTGATTAACATTTTGTAAATGATTTTCATGAAGGTTTTTGGTTAAGCATTAAGTAATTTTGAGTTCAATTGGAAGCTCAATTTGAAGGATTTTGGGATTTTGGTCAATTTAACTAGAATTAGGTCTAGTTTGGGATAAGGTTGGACTAAGTCCAAATTGTTTTTTTAAATGGTCTATAGGAATGTCATGAAGAGTTTTCAACAAAAATTGGGTGTCAATTTTAGGGTTAGGGCTTTCAATTTGGGAGCATTTGGAGACAGCCAATTTGGGGCAAATTTGGGGATTTTTAGACTTGGGTTAAAATTGAGTGCAATTGAGGCTTCACAAATGCTAATTGAAGGTTCTATTTGGTGTGTAGGATTGTTATGAAGAATTTAGGATTCAAATTGGGGCAGTTTTAGTAGGCTATGGGTTTCAACTAAGTGATATTAAGTTATAGGGCTAAAATTTGAGATTTGACTTAGATCAAAATTGAGCTCAAAGCATGGGCCAATTAGGCATGTATTTTGTTTGGATTGGTCATATGAAAAGTGAACTTGAGTTTAAAATTTAAATTGAGGGAAGTTTGAGCCAAATTTATGGACATTTTGGGAGAATTGGGCCTTTAAAGGCAATTTGGGGGTTTTGGTCAAAATGGTCAAGTTGATCAAATTGGGTTCAATTGAAGGGTCCCAATTGGTTTTGGAGACATTTGAGATGATTTTGAGGGTCATGGGAAAGTTTGGGGTGCTAAGGGTATCTTTGTAATTTTGGCAAATTTGGGGGTATTTTGGTAATTTTGACAATTTTGGGTGGTTTTGGGCAATTTGGGTAGCTTCAAATGGTTTGAAATGATTTTTGAACAAATTTGGTTATTTTGGATGAACTTGGGAATTTTTGTCAAATTTAGGGTTTTAGGGGTATTTAGGTAATTTGGGTTGATTTAGAGGAAAAAAGGCCAAGTTGGAAATTTTGGAAGAATTGGGGTGCCAACCACCCTATATGAGCTATGGACCAATGAGATCCCCATTTGGGTCCTCAATGTACTGGTCTTAGCTAAACCCTAGCCTAGAGTCAATGGATCTAGGGGACTATCTACATGAGTCTCTCAAAAGATCAAGCGATCAAATTCAATAATTTTGGGTTTAGGGTTATTTGTGGATATAAGTGATAGTGAGTGCAAGTGAGTGCCCTAGCTCCAGACCAACACCCAGAGTCAGCTCTAAGGTTAAAAACTCCTATGGGGGCTCATCTTGAGCTCCCCCATATTGACCCTACCTACTAAGTGCTAGAGGTTAGGATCAATATATAGAACTTCAAGTTGAGCAAGGAAGAGTTTGGAATTTCTAAATGTGAGGGTATCTTTTCTAGTTTTCTAGGAATAGTCAATAAAAAAATTTTATGGCTAGACCCTAGGCTACTAAAGAGGGAAAACCAAACCTCACCCAAAAGTGAGGTCAACATATTATTAATGTCAAAATCATTCAATGAAGCATATTCTTTAATTGAAGAAATGACTACTAATAAAGAGGCTACTAAAGAGGGAAAATCCAAAAAGTGTAGCTAGTATTCATGATTTTGATGCATTATCTATATTAGTTGCACAAATCATTGTTATATTGAAGAAGACAGATCAATATGGAATGAATTATTCTCAAACATCACCTTTGCTTGAGAAAAATTCATTGGGACAAATGTTAGAATCTCAATCTTCTTATGAGACCTTAAATGCAATAAATAATTATCCTAATAAACCTTATGTCAATTATTATAATCCCATTTGGACGAATCATTCAAATTTTAGTTGGAGTAAGAATGTATTTAATGCTGCAAAACCACAATGGGGAAACAATACTGTGAACCCATTGAGAATCCCCAACAATCAAGGAAATCCAACTTATAAACCTTATGACCCTCCAGGTTTTAATAATTTGCAAAGTAAAGAGAAAACGTTGTCAATGGAAGAAATTTATATTGCAAATGGGGAGTTAATTACAAAGTCAAAGAGCTGCATTTATAAACATGGAAAATCAATTGGAATGTATTGCTATTGCACTTAGCAATAGACCCTTAGGAAAGTTGCCTAGTAATATTAAAGTAAATCCTAAAGATCAGAACAAAGAGAAAATTAAGACTATTCAACTTAGAAGTGGAAAAGAATTAGAAAACAGAGTTCAAAAAGAAGTGAAAGTTGAAGTTGTAAAAGGTGAGATGGAAAATGGAAAATCCGGTGAAGATTTTCATTTTGAGTTAGAATGTCCTATTAACTAATGAAAATCACTATAGAAATACCACCACCTCCATTTCCTCAAAGATTGAAGTAGAAAAATAAAGATAAACA
>NEWO01000363.1:300316-315070 GCA_003013225.1 Phalaenopsis aphrodite | reverse complement strand
TTAGAGCTCATCTGCCCTCCACCTAAGCAAGCATTTTCACCCCTCAATTGGCCATGGCAGCCACCCTAAAGCCCATTTTATAAAAAGCTCACCTCCACGGCCATGGAGGGTGTGATAAAAATTCTTCAGAGAGAGCCCTTCAAATTACTCCTAGAGCCTCTTTGTGACCTCCACAGTGCAACCCAACCATCACATTGCCCCGAATCCCCCTGCCGGAGTTCAATTTTTGAGTTCAAAACCTTGCCGGAGATAGGACAGAGCTCTCCACACCTCTACACTCCTCCAAAATCAAATTAAACTCACCCACACCTTCACCACAGTGAAAGAAGTTGAAGCCTCATCAAATCCATCTCATATAGAGCCCCTAACATAACTATAGACCAACACCTGAAATTGAGCTTGGTCAAATTCATACTTAGGCCTTTCATCACAGCAAGAGGCTTAATCCCTAGCCTCCTTGGACCTCAACTAATGTGTCAAGCACCTTTGATCAAAGCTTCCATTCTCAGAAAAAAGTTATTGAACTCCCCCTCTTACCGAGCTTATTTTAGTCCTCCTTTTGATTAGAGCTAATTTAATGGCTTGATTACCGTATGGATGTGTTCGTCACACTTATATGAGCATTTAGAAATAAACCGCACTTAATTTGGTTAATAAAAGAATGAGATCTTAAGCTTTGAAAATGGATGGTTCTCGGGCTAAGGCATTAGGAACGATGACGGGGAGCCATCCGATCGCACGTTTATTTCATCAACGGATGAGTCTAGCCGGACTGCTTCTTCGTACACGAACCACGGGCTGAGTCATCATTGAGGTGGATGGCATTGTCAATTCAGAGCCTGCCGCATGGAGCTTTGGATATGCCTAGGATATAGTCAGCGCCGCACGTTTAAATTAAAAAATAGCATATTTTTTTATTTAAATAAATAGCCTTAACTTCAAAAATCTATATCTTGGTGTAGAAGAATCACAAAAATAAAATAAAAACACTCTCTTGCTCAGTGAACAAAGGAGAACAATGTAGAAATGGTTTGAAATTTATTTGATGCATATTTTATTTTTAATTAATTAAAAACTATTTTGAGTCTTTTAATTCTCCATGCATACAGACATCTCACCATGGCTTGAAACTTAGGCATATTGTAGCCTCTCTCGTAGAAAAAATTCCTTGATTTTTTTAAGGTTAGAGGATATTTCTAGACAGAGATTCATATTTTCAAAGTTTATGTCTATTATTTGCAAAAATTTATCATAATAGTTAGCATGTTGCTTAGAAAATTCCAAGAAAATTTTTGAAGGTTTAGTATGACCAGCAAATCCTTTGGAAAATATTTAATGGGTTAAGTCATTAAGAATGCACTTAATTTTCACCAACCCTAAAACACAAATAAAATTAGTTTTGGGAAATACAAACATCTAAATGACTTAATATTTAATTTCCACTGTGATTTAAAGTTCAAAGAACTCATAAAAATTTCAAAACATTTGGAGCTCACTTAATAACTCAAATTGATTTTTCAAGTTAAATGACATTTTTAACACTAAAATAATTTTTAATAATTACAAAATAACTCAAAAAATTATAAAAATTGGTTTTTGGAGTTCTCTGTGATCAGAGGAATTTTTTAAAAATAAATTTGAAATTAAAATAAATATTTAACTTTCAAGCCCATTTTCAATATTTAAATAATTAAAAAATCATAAAAATCACAAAAATATTTAAATTCATGGAAATGTTATAAATTATTTCCTAAGCACTTAGGAACAATTGGAATATTTTTCCTAATTTTTAAAGTGTAGATGTTGAATTTTAAAGCTTAAAAGAAATTTTTTAAATGCTAAAAATGGATTTTCACTAAAATAATTTTAGAAATTCAAAAAGAAAATCAAAAAAGGGTGAAATTTATTTCTCTAAGATACTTGACTTCAGAGAGATTTAATAAAATTATAAAACTTAATTTTTCCACATTTAAAATATTTTTTAATTAATAAATACTATAGAAATTAAAATAATTCTTAAAATTCAAATATAAATCAATAAATCATGAAATTTAGGCCGCATACATCTCTAGTGTAAGTCTACTACCGGTAAAAATTTCAAGAGATTAGGCTTTACCTTGGTCAAGTTATAGAATTTTCATTGAAAAATCCTATTTTTGCATTAAAATAAATATGTAAATTAAATTAAATTTTGAAAAATCACATCTTCTCCTCTGATGTCTCAATTGACCCATGGGTGAGGTGGGATAAAAATTACAAAGTCATTTGGATTGATTTTGATAAATTATGAGGTAATAGAGCCTTAGGGGCAAAAGTGTAAGTTTGGAAATTTAGCATTAATTAACATTTAGGCTTAATCTAATGAGGGAAAAGGGTAACCTCTGATTTTAACTAACTTATTTGGATGATTGAAATATAAGGGGATTAATTGGTAGAAACCAACCTCACTCTTTCAAAATTAAGGGATAAATTTGTAATTCCTTAAATTATGAAAATTTGGAAGTCTACTGAATTAAATGATCTTAGACTAAGGATATGACTTTGGAAGTTGATAACTCACTAATTTAATACCCCTACTTGATGTCAAATGACATTTAAGTGTTTTTAAAATGAACAATTATTATCACTAAAAAATTCAACTTCTTTCAAAATAACCAAGACATCTACCTAAGTCTAAAGGGCCAAATTGGTAGATGTAGTGACCTAAGCTAAATCAAATCTGATTAAATGAGGATTAGAAAAGTAATCATAATTAAAAGTTGAACATCTTTAAAAACACTACAAGCCTAAATTAAAAATTTGGCCAAGTGACTTGATGACATTAACTTGCCCCTTTAAGTGTCTTCACCTACATAACTTATAAATTAAATGACAAGTGATAATTACCCTACTCTTAGGGATAATTGAAACATCAACATTCACTGAGCATTAAAGTTATTCATAGGATGAATTATTAAGCAGCATAATAAGTTTAAATGAGCTCGAGGCTTTTCACTAAGTAGTGAGAGGGAAGCATGGACCTGCTTCTTCCTCTAGATCTGTTGTATACCTCGGAGATCTACTAAATTTAATATGCTTTGCTTAACAAAATTTATCCTTAATCAAATTAATAGGGACCCACCAAGATATGACCTAGGTTTAGGTAGGTCACTAAAACCTTACTTTTTTTGCTTTACATAAAATACTCTCACATGCATTTTGAGTTTTAGGTGGTGGAACGAGAAGACTTGCTAGGTACGCTTTTATAATTTACAACATTGTCTTTTCTTAAGCTTTCCACACTGTGCTTCCTTACCTAAATGTATGAATAAAACACAAACTTGCATTTTAAATAACAATGTCACCCTACATGAAAACTAAAACTGTCAGGATAGCCACAAAAGCAAAGCCCAAAACCAAAAATAAAATCAACGAAGATAAAAATCACCTCCACAACATTAAAAATATAAAATAACTCAAAATTTAATCACAAACATCACAAAAACTACAACTACAACTAAGTTAACATGTGTCTATCGGATGATCGGGAATCCCTCGGAGGATGAAACATACGGTTGCTAGAGAGGTTTCCTACGGTCTAAATGAAATTATGGAACTCACTACGTTGAGTTTAGTAAATTCATTCAGACTAAGTGAATCTAATAGAAAATAGTGGTGCCAGAATGAGGGAACCATGGGATCCTAACTGGTGTCACTCTAATCAACTTTAACATGCCCCATAAAATTTAAAGAACTTCAACCATAGGGCCATCTGATTTAACATCATAACTTGACACCCTTAAAAACTTAAACTCGTCACAATAAGGAGCTTGGATCTAGCATGGTGGGCAGCACGGCCATCTTCAACAGCAAAACATGTCTTCCCCAACTAAGTCATTTCCTTCCTTAGAATTAAACAACAAATCCATAGGACTTTGAGGTAGTCTACCTAGTGCAACATAAATCCTCAACTCATCTTTAAGCCTTTGTACAGCTCTGTTGTACAATATAAGCTCTAACTCATCTTAACACTCCAAGGTTGTCATTCATCACGACCTAAATCCTCACATCTTCCAGGCTATTTGTGTGATCATTTCACACAAATGTAAGACCTAAAAAATAAAATTGGTAGGATGAAACACCTAAATATTTCTCCTCAAAACTGAAGCCAAATAATAGGATAGATTAGGAAGTCACCGAGGTCCTCTTCCGGATCTATGACATCCCTTAGATCTTCCTTCTTTGGACTCTACAATAAAATGTTCCAAATTTGAGACAATCCCATTTCACACCTCTTTGTCTGATCTCATTGAAAAGTCCTATCCTTTTGAAATCCTTGAGGAAAATCCTGATTTTTATAGAGAGTTTTCTTAGATGACTTCGATCGTTTAGGATGTAATAAACTACAGGGGCTTGCCCTTATAAGAAGCTCATCTGAACCTAGCTTAATATAAACCGTATTTAATTCTCCATATTAAATAGGGAAAATTGTGAGCAAATAAAACGGTTTCGCAGACCAAACGGATGTCATATATTTCTCAGTTTATTTGATTGAGTCTTATCCCAAAGTATTGTGTTTATCCTTTGGGATAGATACAGGGGTTGAGGTACAGCGCTCTTTCATTTAAACTATGAAAAATATGGGGTCAGTTTGATTTCATATTTTTCTAAACATTAAAATGTCCTTCCGAAGTGGGTGAGGATTTTAATTTTGGTGACCGATAGTTTCTTAAGGGAAACTCCTTCAACCAAAATAATGCTAACAAATGCTGAACTAAGAAACGAATCAGTCAAGATGTTCGCCAAACTAGAAAAATTGTTCGTAAAAATATTTGTCGGAGCGCAGCATCATGTGTCTATTGGATATCTCGTAGTAGAGATGTAAAAGCCCAACGAGACTTTAGTGGATTACATTTTGAGGTGGAGAAACCTTAGCATGAAATGCGAACCTTAGCTACAGGAACATCATGCAATTGAGATCTTACTCAAGAGCATTCATGGGCCACAATTAAATTCTTCAAGAAGCTACTCAGCAAAACCAACAATCTCAAGAAGAAGTCAAACATATGGATTCTCATGAGAAGTCTGATAAGTCTAAGATGACCTGAGTATTTGAAAAGAAGTTTGGAACAGTAGCAACAATCATTAAAGGAAAACAACCAATGTAGATACATGCAGAAAATTACCATCAGTCATCATTGCAGCATGCTTAACAACAGACACAATAGTTTGGCCAGTCTAACCAACAATCGTCTTAGGGAGGATCATACCGAGCAGAGAATAAGAGAATTTCTTTGGCTAAACGACAGATAGTGGTGTATTCCTTCAAAGACTAAGCAGTATCCATAATGTTCAGAAGTCTGATGAGAAGCATGAGTTCAGACTACAAGATCCAAAGAAAGCTGAAGAGGTCGACAAGAACGATCAACTGAACTATTGTCAGTATCACAGATTGCTTGGGCACACTATAGAGGAATGTTTCGTCTTTAAAGATTGGCTCGAGGAAAATCTTTAAGAAGAGAATATAACGATCCCAAAAGAATATTTAAAAGAACTTGAAAAACGTTCCATAAATATGATTTTGGCTGAGTCAATCTCTTTGATTGACCCGTATATTGGAAATGATGGATGGAGTACAGTTTGGACAAAATCGTCCAAGAAAATACTGAACCAAATCTAGTATGCTGCAAGACAAACCTCCGTTCAGAGTCTTCATCCTGCCAAGCCCGAGATGAAGATTTCACCAGAAGATTCGTCACCGTCAAAGAAGAAGAAGAAGAATACCACCACAAAGACTGATAGCATGGGCGGTAGGGTAGGGGCTGCCTCTGCTAGATTAGTTGTCTCAGATTCGTGGAAGAAAATCCTCAAACCTCTGACCTTGTATGATTATCTTTTTGTCCCTCCGATGTCTTATGAATATAATGATTATGATTTCGGCTAAGTTTTAACTATCTTTAGAGTTAACGTGATCAATTATGACCAATCTAGCTTCAATCTCGATTCCTAAAATGTTCTTCAAATCATACTTGAGTCCGATGAAATCGTTAACAAGACCAAAGAAGACATTGACAACATCGCTTACAATAGCACCGAGAGTGAGGAATCGATCCTTGAGTGCCACGGTGCACTGCTCTCCATCAAATTAGATCTATCCAATAAAGAAGAAGCACTGAAAGATTCATCAATGGCATCTCAAGAAGAGGAAATTACAAAAGTGAACTTAAGGAGCGGGAGATGGCTACCCTCAAAAACAGCTCCAATGGATAAAGGAAAGCAAATAGTAACTCGATAAGAGTTACCTCCACCTCCTCCAGTGGAAGAACACATAACCAAGTAAAGATTAGAGGATCATACAAAGTGGATTACAACGTACTAGCTTATCTTAGGAAGTTGCCGACCAAATTAAGAATCTACGATGCTCTAATCCTGTCAAAGGAAATGAGAGAGTCGGTGGTTACAACTTTGCTCGACCCAGAGATTTACTTAGCCCAATTGGTCAGCACATCCTCAGATGAAGTTTGTCAGTTGAAAGAGCAATCTGAGTTAAACTTCACAGATGAAGACTTGCTGCTCAGTACCGTCAACCATGACAATACACTCTATATCTCCGTTAACATCGGTAGATTCGTGTTGTTCAGAGTCTTGGTAGATTCTGGAGCATCCCTTAACTTGTGAGCCTACGGACATTGGCCTATTTGGACATTGAAGCTCAGGAGCTTACTATAGATAAAATGATGTTAAAAGGATTCAACCAAAAGGGAGACAGAGCTCTTGGATCAATTACATTGCTTATGAAGGTTGAAGAACTGGTGACAACTGCTAAATTCCATATTATCAACGCCAAGATCTCTTTCATTGCTCTACTTGGTTGACCGTGGATTCATGAACACAACATGGTTCCATCGTCTCTACACCAGTGCATTAAGTACTATAAGAAAGGACAAGAACTTTTCATTAAGGGAGATTTACAACCATTTTCAGTTCATGAAGTTGGCATTAATGAAGATGTCGCCTACTACGCGCCTCCAATAAAAACTGTCTTCTCTCGTGAAATTATGACAAATAAAGTGAAGATTCAAAAGAATTAAAATGGCAAGATCATTCAACTCTGCTTCAGCAATTCTCCACCACTCTCTTGCAACGAGTTAGTGGAAGTTCTTTTAATTCGCGCACCCGAGGTCGAGGTCAGGGACGTGGATGAGGAAGAACCAATTTAATTTTTGAACAAACTAGGCTAACCATCAGCATTGATGATGAATAAAGTTCTGAAGATGAAATAATGATTATAAAATAGAAGAAACCTCAGTATGAGACATCCTTAGGAAATGTGGAGAAAAGCAAATATGAGACAATGTATGATCGAATAAACCACTATGTGAACACCATGACCCTTACTCTGATTCTCTCTCAAAAGGTCGAGAGTTTAGAGGTCAAGGAAGTTGGTAGCACTGGTTCAAAGCTGATCAAATTTTATCTTGCTTCTACTTCTACTAATATTGAAAATCATGTAAATTTGTATGAAGATTCTAATGAATTAATGGAATTGCCTTTTGGTTACTTTTTGCCTTCTGTACAAAAGTTAATTCAACAGGGACATTTGCCAAAATAGATGCCAAATAATAAGTAACAACTTTTTAAAAAATATGGGATGTTAAAAGTCAAACTCTTAACTCGAAATAGGGTCTTGGAATTGGTACAGTCCGACCAGTCGATGATTCGAAATTTTACATAGTTGTCACTAATAAATCGGAAGAGGATTGCCTCAATATAGAGGATGTCTCTACTGATCAGAAGTTACCTCGCCAGAATTTGAGGAAGAAATTAAGTCAATTGTCAATGAATTGAAATAAATTAACCTCGGGACAGAAGAGCAACCCCAACCTACATTTATAAGTTCTCTACTCAATGATGAAGAATTTATAGAGTTGATTAAACTATTAAAAGAATTCAAAGATTGCTTCGCGATGAGTTATGATGAAATGTCAGGACTGTCGGCAGAAGTTGCAGTTCATAAACTCGAGGTGGACAAAGATATGACCCCAGTAAAATAAGCTCCAAGAAGAATGCGCCTCAAAATAGAGTGGAAAGTCATTATCAAGGTAAAGAAATTAATAGACACTAACTTTGTAAAATAAGAGCAATACCCCATGTGGTTAGCTAACTATGTATCGGTTAAGAAGAAAAATGGACAAAACTGTGTATTTGTCGACTTCAGAGATTTGAACAAAACGTGTCCAAAGGATGAATTTCTGCTGCCAATACCAAAAATTATGGTGGATATCACTTCAACACATGAAATTTTCTCCTTCATGGATGGATCTTTGGGGTACAACCAAATCAAGATGGCTTTAGGAGATGCAGCAGTTATAGTCTTCATGACACCTATCGGGATTTTCTGCTACATGTTGATGTCGTTTGGGTTGAAGAATGCAGGAGCAATATATCAACGAGCTATGACTAAGACTTTTTATGATCACATTCACAACCATGTGGAATGTTATGTGGATGACTTGGTAATCAAGAGTAAAAAGAAAATAGACCATTTCTATGATTTTAGGATCGTGTTCGAACAGTTACGATGATATGACCTTAAGATGAATCCCTTAAAGTGCACCTTCGAGAAATTTCTAGGATTTTTTGTTTGTCATCGGGAAATTGAGATCAACCTGGATAAGATTAAAGCTATCTTGGAAATGCCTCCTCCTAAAACTTTTAAACAACTACGTTCTGTTGACCTCAATTGTGAGGTCTTCATTTCCTCTTCCTAAATACCTTAGGATCTAGTCCTAGGATTTCCTTATTTTAACTCTCTTAGAGGACTAAACTGGGACCCATGACATTTAGAAATTCAAGCCATTTTGTTGCTCTTTGAATTTCTGATTGAGCTCATATAGGTATTTGAGGGATGTAGGTGGACTCTATGATGGGTGCGACGTTCGACTTTCTATCGTGAGCAGTTTATTTGACTTTGGTTGTCACTTATGTGAGGACCGGTCAAAGATAAATTTGTTAGATAGCTCCGATCGGGTCAAAAAAATTTTATTTAACACGTAGAATGTGAATTAAAGTTAATTTGACGCGATCGTCAATGAATTTATCCAATTGAATCCAGATGACAAAACAGACTGCACCGTCACATTCGGAACGTCAATTTTAGCTAGAAAGGAAACCTATTTTATTATGGTCTCGCGCTCGAACAAACTATGAAATTTTCAAAAAAATAAATAAATAAATATTATTATTATTATTATTATTATTATTATTTTAAATTAAAAAAAAGTTTTTTTTTGTTTTCTCTAAACCCTCAGGCACTATTCCCCTTCCCTGTTCGCGCCTCTATTTTCCTTTTCCCTAGCCGAAGTGCCTTTTCCTCCTCTCTTGACAGAATCTTAGAGATCCCTTATGGGTCTTCCGGTCATCTCCTCCCTTTCTGAGCTCTCGTCATCGATAGCCTCTTCGATAGCCCGTTTATAATGGTTTTTCCCTCTCAAATGGATCTGGTAACCCCTATTTTGATGACTTTATTTGCCCTTTCAGGTGTTTCTCGTTACCTTCCTTTTTCTCACCATCGGTGAACCTTTTTGCTTTCGGCGGCTATGGATACCCCTTTGAGGGAAGCATTTAAGGGCTGAATTTATTTTTTTGGAGATTTCAGGGAAACATAGCTTGAGAGCTCATTCTTTTTTGGGAGTTTCTGTTTCAGGCTTTTCTTACTCTTCTCGTTCTTGCGTTAGCAAGGAGCTAAGGTCAGGTTTCATTTACTTCTAGAATGCAGTTAGTTTCTTGATTAGTCGTTCATGCGATAACTTTTTTTGGATTATGAGATTGACAGATCAAATGGAAATGATATTTTAGTTTGATTGTCTATTAGATGAAGAAATAAAGTTCTCTCATGAAAATCTATCTTACAGCTGGCTTTACTTATTCATGCTGGAGATAATGCTGTAGATTTTAGAAGTTTGCTGGAAGATACATTCAAACTTTCAGTAAATGTTTGGGTTCTTTTGATTACTGTTTTCTCGCATGCGTTGCTTTAACTTGGAGACTCTTGGATGTACTTTATTTATAAGAGATTCCGTTTTTTTTTAGTTCATTGATTGGGCATTCAGCTTTGTTTGATCTTGGAGGTTTTGTTTTGAGCCTCTCGACTTTTCTCTATTTTGAAATGAAGTTTTATGAATTTACTTAGTCTTGGGGGCTCAATTTATGTTTTCTGCTGTTCTCTTTATTTGAACTTCAATAATGAAAATATTTTAGTAATTGAGTATGGCCTCTGTATTAGGCTCCATTTTGGCTTGTTGGTGGTTTATTCTTTTGGTCATTTGCTAGGCTCGATTTAGGCTTGTGATGGATTCATTTTGCTCAAAACTAAGCCAATTTTGAGGGAATTATATCATACTCTTAGCCATTTGCTGGGCTCGGTTTTGGTTCGGTGGTGGATTGATCTTTGGTCATTTTTTGGATTCGTTGGTTGGTGGTTTTCCTTATCACATAAGCTTTATACTAAGAAATATTTTTTAGTTGTTGAGCCTACGGACTGCGGTTTCTTTGCTGAATTGATTTAATGTTGAAGCTTTAAAATAAGATGGCTGGGCTTTATTTTAGGCTTTTCAGTTGTTCTCCTATTTGAGATATATTCAAATGGCTTCTATTTGATTTTTGGGCTCTTAGGAATTTGATCTTAATGGTCAGATTTTGATTCTTGCTAAATATTGGGGGTTCGATTTTGGCTCTTCTTGCTGCCCCTATTCGAATATATGTTGGAGATTATTTTTTTACCTATTAGGTGTAGGGTTTTGGCTTATTGATGTCCCTTGTTCAAATTCATGTTGGAAATCATTTTATTATGTCTTGGGAAATATATTTTGGATTCAGCTCTTAGTTTCCCTTGCTGCCCTTTTTTTAAATTAGTTGGGAAATGATATTTTGGCTTTGAAATTGATTTAAGAGCCATGGTTTTATGCCTCTGGCCACTCCATTTGAAACATTTTTCCTTTGACATCTATATACTGGCTTTGAACAATTGTTTAGCGTTGGTTTTATGTCCCTAACTATCTCTATTTGAAAGTATACCTTGAGGATCCATATATTGTTTTTGAATGACTGTTAGGAACTCGAAGTTTTGTCCCTTGCCGAGATCAACTTCATTTCTTGTTGGTCCAGTTGTAAGCTTCATGGTATTTTGGTTTTGAGCCTTTAGTGAGGGTTTAGTTCAGTTCTAAGTTTTGTAATAGCTCAGTTTGGTTTATGTTAACCGGAGGCTGATTTCTTATTTTCTTTGCTGCTCTTATTCGACTATATACATATTGGAAGCTATTTACTTTAGTTTTAATACTGGATTTAGGATTGTAGTTTCGTTTTTCTTGTTGCTCCTATTTCGAATATATATATATATATATATATATATATATATATATATATATATATATATATATATATATATATATATATATATATATATATATATATATATATATATATTGAGATCCTTTTTTTATCAGATTTGACGTTGTAGTCTTGCATGGTGATTGAGATTCATTTTGACCTTTGGTGGTTTAATATGGACTCTGTATTGGGTTCGGTTTCAATCCCTGCTCTTTGGTAAAATTAATTCTAGTTTTTTTGTTCTCTGTTGGGATTGGGTTTCAATTCCTGCTCTCTGTTGAGGTTCAGTTTCAATTACTACTCCTTGCTGGAATTTGGTTCTGGTTACTACTCTTTGTTGAGGTTCAGTTTTGGTTCCTGGACTTTGTACTGGGTTCGATTTTTATTCCTGCTTCTTGCTGGAATTTGGTTCTGGTTTCTGCTCTCTGTTAGGGCCCACTTTTTTATGCTTATTGTTGACCCTTATACAAATATCTGCTGGAATTCATTTTTAGGGTTCAAAATATATGTGGAGCTCATTTTTATACTTATTGTTGACTCTTATACAAATACCTGCTGAATTCATTTTCATTGGCTAAAATATATATATATATATATGAGGAGCTCATTTTTTTTATGCTTCTTGCTGACCTTTATCCAAATACCTGCTATGATTCATTTTCATTGGCTAGAAAATATATATGGAGCTTGTTTTTTTTATGCTTTTTGCTGCCCCATCATTCAAATATCTATTGGAAATCATTTTTTTTATAGTTTTAGAGCATATATTTGTGGATGTTATATTAATGTTTAGATGGTTATTTCTTCCCGTCCCTTAATATGAGATATCCAAAGTCTTTGTTGGATAAGCATATGAAATATCAAGGTGGCTTATTAGTTCGAGGTGTGGGGCAATAGGCAATGATGGAAAGAACTATTGATTAGCTTTTCTTATAGCTAAAAATAAAAAATTAATATTCAATTAGTGTGATGCCTTTTCACCCCTAAATCGTCGACAGCTCTAACCCCTTTCAAAAGGCTTGAGAATCGATATTAGAAAAGAACAGATACTAAAAGTCTTTACACGAATACTACACTTAGAAAAGAACAGATACTACAAGTTTTACACAGATATTACACTTGCAAAAGGAATAGGTACTACGTCCACAAAATGATAAATACCACACCACAGGCATTATTCACTGGATCAATATGTGTGCACTTAATAACACTCACATATACACTCTGTATACCATACAACATATTTCATACACTACACATAACACTCTACATGACAGATACTACATTTATAACACATCATACACCACACACTATCCCCTGCACAACAGATACTACATTTCACGTACAGGTGCACTACACTTTGATGATTTCAGATACTACATTTTACGTATAGGTACACTACATTTTGAGGAGTTCAGATACTACTCCGTTCACACATCCTTCAAACAATAGGGTCTAGGGCTGTCTGATTATAGGGTGATTTGTTGGTGGCCTTTAGTTGATATTGGTAGGTTGACTTTCATATATCTGTTGCCTGTGGGATCGAAATAAAAGAGAAAAAAGAGGTCTAGTTTGAGCCTAAACACAAATTAAAAGCTAATATTCTACTTTAAGTTTTCATATGCTCATCACTTAACCTTTTTTTTATTATTATTATTTGCAAATATTTGTCTAAACCCTTTTATATTATGCAATTGTAATATGTTTTGGTAGCATCGCCAGACTTAATCATGTGCACTTAGTTTTTTTAGATTTGTTCCTTTACTGCACACTTTTTTTTATTGCATAGTCTTTCCTTCTTCTTATGTTTTCTTCATTACCACAATTTTCCTTTAGTCTTTTCCTGTTACAGTACGTCACTACACATTTGTTTCTTTCTTGTACTATATTACACTATAAACATTCACCTACATTCAAACTTTTAAATATAAGTTCTCCTAGTATGTTTATACAATCCCCTAGGATAGTCCTTTTAAGGTGTAGCTTTCTTTTTTCTCTTTTTTCTCTTTTTTCTCATCTTGGAACAAGACGACGACGTGGTCGGTTGACGATTCATCTCCGGACAACGGTCGAGACTTTAACAGATAGTGGAAAGATGAGCTTCAGTAGAATTTTGATAGCTTTAAATAACATACCTACAGGATGCTAAGGTCTTTTGACTGGTGCGACGTAAATCCTCACATTATTTTGTAGGACTTTCTATGATTTTTACATCGTACGATATAAGTCCTAAACTTTTTAGGATTCCGATGTCGTCGTTTGGTACGACATAAATCCTCACATTTCCTCAGGACATTTAAATATGAAACGTAGATACAAGTCCCAAATATCTAAATAATTTACAGGACTGAAATATCACATAATTTCCCTTTCAAAGATGTAAAGCCAAATCATAGGTTCGTTTGAGATGCTACTGAATTTTCTTCAATATCTTTGACGTCTCCTACTTTTCACTCCTTTGGAGTCTGGAAATAACTATCCCTATTTGAACCTATCCCATTTGACTTTTCCTATAAGCAATTGTGAAAACATAAACGTTGATTTCTTGAGGGCAAAACCTCTGTTCATTATCGAGAGTTTTCTTAGGTGACTTCGGATGTCTAAGATGTAATTAACTATAGGGGATTGCCTCTATATGGAATTAAGAACCCAGATTAATCTAAACCCTCTTTAATCTTTGTATTAGAAAGGGGAACTTGTCGGCTATAAATTCACAGACCAAAATAGAGTCATAAAATTTTAAGTTAAGCCTACTAAAAAGTGATGCATTCATCCTTCGAGTGATATATCATTTATGTCATTGTGCTCAGCTATTTAAACTACTAGTTATATGAGGTCTATTCTGTCTCATCATTTTCCAAAAATAATAAAAAATACCATTTTTACAAAATTAAAATTACAATATATATATTATATTAAAATCTAAATTTTAAAAATCTTATTTTCAAAAACAAATTAGCCAACAATTTCTGGCGACTCATAGTTCCTCTCTCCATTTTGGTCAAGAGGTTTTGTTTTCACACATCGGTAGTGTGCTCATATCCCTAGTTGGTCAGACTATCGTTTTTCTGTTGGCATACATTGTTCATTTCTTCCTTGAGTAGGTATTGTCAATTCCCTTGATTCTGGAGCCACTGTTTAATCATCCTTAAACAGAGGGGTTCCATATTCTTTAAGTCTAAGTGGGATAGACCTCAAATAGGTGTTATATGTTAGGAGACGATTCATAAGAATGAATTTGATATGAGAAGTTTTCTCATTAAATTGCTAAACACATGTCCTGCACATCCTTCTCTTTTCTTTATTTATGACATTTTGATTTGATTATCTAAAATCTATAAATAAAGCTTAATATGTATATATATATATATATATATATATATATAT
>NEWO01000363.1:283594-295121 GCA_003013225.1 Phalaenopsis aphrodite | reverse complement strand
AATTTCTAAGATTCTTAATATTTCAAAATATAGTTTTCTTTACTTTAAATAGTTAACTATAGTCTTATTCTCTTATACTAAATAGCTTAATCTACAAAATCAATTTTCCTTACAAAAATATTCCTTTAAATCTACCATAATATTTAAATATCTACTAAATATAGTTATCTGAATTAAATTCACTACAAAAAATCATATTAATAATTTTTTAAAATATGAAAATTGAGAACATCTAATAGTTAATGTTTTTCTTCCCTCCCCCAAATTTAAATTTTTCAATATGGAATGATAAAGGTGGAAAGAAAATTCTAAATATAAATCATACCTTAGTACCTTAAGCATTTTCATCATTCTGAAATTTTTGCAGTTCCTTCTCAAAATTTTAACTTCAACTGGTCTGTAATATTAGGAGTTTTCTATACATATAAATCATAGAGAATTTGTTGGGTAATGAAATTTTGAAATAAGTACAAAACAAAACATTAGCACATAAGTTCAAAACATCAATTGACCTAAGCACATAAGTTCAAATCAAATCACACACTTAGACATACAAGTGGCAAAGTAAATCTACTACTCTTCTGATTATGTGCTTGTTTCTCCTCTATTCAAGGGTAAATATGAGTAGTAGAGTTCAATAATACCACAAACTAACAATAATTTCAAATAAAAACACTATAATCGTAATAAAAATAATGATAACTATGGGTTGCCTCCCATAAAGTGCTTGGTTTAACATCGTCAGCCCGACCTATTCAAGTATTACTCAGGATGACTGACCATTAAAACCTCTTTAAAATTTGGTCTTTTACCCTCAAAATGCGGCTTTAATCTGTGTCCATTTACTTTAAATCTATTCCCAGTCTTTTTATCTTCAATTTCAACAGCTCCGTAAGTATAAACTTGAGTCACAGTAAAGGTTCCTAACCAACGAGACTTCAATTTCTCAGAGAATAACTTCAGCCTTGTATTATAAAGAAAAACTTATTTTCCTGATTCAAAGTTCTTTTGGTTAATCTTTCGATCATGCCATAACTTTAGTTTCTCCTTATAAATTATGTCATTATCATAAGTTTCATTTCTTAATTCTTCGAATTCATTCATTTGTAACAATCTCTTTTCACCAGTATCTTTCAAATTATTATTGAATTCTTTAATCGCATAATATACTTTGTGCTCTAATTCTACTTGTAAGTGACAAGTGTTTCTAAAAATCAGCCTATAAGGAGTCATTTCAATAGGAATTTTATAAACAGTTCTGTAAGCCCATAATATGGTATCCAGTCTAGTAGACCAATCTACTCTACTAGGGTTTACAGTCTTCTCAAGTATTTGTTTAATCTCTCTATTAGAAAATTCAGCTAACCCATTACTTTGAGGGTGATAGGAAGTACAGATTCTATGAATAATATTATACTTTTCTGCCAATCTCTCAATGTATTTATTTCTAAAATGGGATCCTTCATCAGTGATAATCACTCTCGGCATTTCGTATCTTGTGAAAATGTTTTTCATTAAAAACTTTGAAACACTTTTAGCGTCAAAATGAGGTAAAGCTTGTGCTTCAATCCACATTGAAATGTAGTCTACCAAAATTAATATGTATAAGTTCCCAGATGAAGGAATAAATGGTGCAATTAAATCTAATCCCCAAACATCAAAGATCTCAACTTCTAACATGAAATTCACAGGCATTTCATTTCTTCTAGATATATTGCCCACTCGTTGGCATCGATCGCATGTTTTTATGTATCTGTAAACATCTCTAAAGAGAGTATGCCAATAGAATCCAGATTGTAAAATTTTACAAGTAGTTTTATCAATCATAAAATGTCCTCCAAATTCAGAATCATGACATTTCTGAATGATTAGTTCAGTTTCTTCATAAGGTACACATCTTCTCATAATAAGATCTTTACATTATTTATATAAATTAGGTTCATCCCAAAAATATGCTCTCGCATCATGAATGAACTTTCTTTGTTGTTGCATTGTCAGCATAGGTGGCAAATTATCACTTACAATATAATTAACAATATCAGCATAACATGGTATTTTTCACTCATTAATATTATAAAGTTGTTCATTAGGGAAATTATCTGTAATTTCATTGTCGGTGTCAGATAATTCATTATATTCTAATCTTGACAAATGATCAGCAATTTGATTATCAATTCCCTTTCTATCAATAACCAGAAAATCAAATTATTGCATCAAAAGTATCCATCTAATTAACCTTGTTTGTCATCCTTCTTTTGCATCAGATATTTAATAACAGAGTGATCACTGTGCACAACACATTTAGTCCAAATTAAATAAGATCTAAATTTGTCAAAAGCATACACAATAGCCAGTAACTCTTTTTCAGCAACATTATAGTTAATTTGAGCATCATTAAGAGTTTTACTAGCGTAGTATATAACTTTAAAAATCTTTTCATACCTCTATCCAAGAATAACTCCAATAGCATAATCACTAGCACTACACATCAGTTTGAATGGTTTCTCCCAGTTAGGTGAAACTAAAATAGGGGTTGTGATTAGTTTTTCTTTTAATAGCACAAATGCAGTTAAACAGTTTTCAGTAAATTCAAATTTCTTGTCCTTTTCTAAAAGTTGGCATAGAGATTTAGTAGTTTTTGAAAAATCTTTAATATAACCCCTGTAAAAACCAACATGTCCAAGAAAACTTCTAACCCCTCTTACTTTAGTAAGAGGTGTTAATTTAGATATAACTTGAATTTTTGTAGGTTCTGCTTCCATACTATTTTCCAAAATTTTATACCCTAACACAATTCCTCCTACAACCATAAATTGACACTTCTCCTAATTTAGAACTAAATTTGTTCTTTCACATAACTCCAAAACTTTTTCAAGATAATTTAAGTATGCGTCAAATGATGTTCCAAATACAGAGAAATCATCCATAAACACTTCTAATCCATCATCAATTAACTTACTAAATACAGACATCATACATCTCTGGAATGTTGTAGGTGCATTACATAATCTGAAAGGCATTCTTCAAAAAGCAAAAGTCCCAAAAGAACTAGTAAATGTTGTCTTTTCTTGATCCTTAGGAGCAATAGGAATTTGATGGTAGTCGGTATATCCATCAAAAAAACAAAAATATTTGTGCTCAGAAATTCTATCCACTATTTGGTCTAAAAATGGTAAAGGGAAGTGATCTTTCCTAGTGATAGTGTTTAATTTTCTATAATCAATGTAAATATGCCACCCATTAACTTGTCTGATAGGTATTAATTCATTATTCTCTTTTTCTTCAACAGTCACTCCTCCTTTCTTAGGAACACAATGAATTAGACTTACCCAAGCACTGTCTGAAATAGAATATATAATTCCAGTGTCCAACCATTTCAAAATTTCCTTCTTGACTACTTCTTTCATCATCGGGTTTAATCTCCTTTGTGGATCAACTCTTCTTTTATATTATTCATCCAATATAGTTTTGTGCATATAGGATCGAAGGACTGGTTCCTTTAATATCAGCTAAGGTCTAACTAAAAGCTTTCTTATATCTTTTTAATGTATCCAAAAGTCTTTGCTCTTGCAAATCACTTAACTCTGAAGATATCATAATAGGTAATGTAGATGAGTTCCCAAAAACACATACTTCAATTGGTTAGGCAATAGTTTCAACTCAAGCTCAGGTGGTTTTATAATTGATGGACTAGATTCTTATTATCATTTCTTGTAAATATCCAACATCTCAAATCTTTCCTGAACACAATTTAATTCTTCATTTTCTAATTTGTCCATAATAATTTCATCATTCTCTTCAAATTGTTCTTTCTCTTCAAAATGTTCTTTAAAATGCTCCTGCAATAGATGTTCACTAATTTCCATGCAAAAACATTCATTATCTCTTTCAACAGCAGCGTATTTCATAGATTTTGCAATGTTAAAAGTCACTTCTTGATCATTAACTCTCATAGTTAATTCTCTCTTTTGAACATCTATCATAGCTTTTCTAGTAGCTAAAAAAGGTCTCCCTAAAATTGTAGGTATTTCTTTATCTTCCTCCACATCTAAAACAATGAAATCCACAGGAAAAATAAATCTATCAACTTTTACTAACACATCTTCTATAACTCCCTTAAGATAAGTAACTGAACCATCTGCTAACTGAAGAGTTACAAAAGTAGGTGAGACTTCTCCTAATCCTAATTTTTTGAAAATTGATAGAGGCATAAGATTAATGCTGGCTCCCAAATCACATAAAGCTCTTCTATAAAATTTTTCACCAGTAGCACACGGTATAGTGAAACTACCAGGATCTCTTAATTTTTTAGAAAGCTTTTTTGAATAATTGCATTACACTCTTTGCTAAGTGCAACAGTCTCATTATCAATGAACTTCATTTTCTTGTTCAAAATAACTTTCATAAATTTCACATAATTGGGTATTTTCTCTAAAGCTTCTACAAATGCAATATTTACCGTTAATTTCTTAAGAATTTCTAAAAACTTGGAGAATTGTTTATCCTTTTTGTGTTGCTTCAATCTTTGAGGAAACGGTGGTGGAGGTTTCTCTACAATAATTTTCATTGGTGTAAAAGGATATTCTAAATCTGGGTATTCTTGATCCTTTCCTTTCTCTGTATCCACATTCTTATTTTCAGTTTTTGTTTCTTTCTACACTCTTGTTTCCAATTCTTTTCCACTTCATAATTGTATTGCTTTTATCTACTCTTTTCCTTGATCATTAGGATTTGGTTCCACAGTACTAAGAAAAGTTCCCAATGTTCGATTACTAAGCGCAGTAGCGATATGCCTCAATTGGTTTTCAATATTCTTGATAGCAGTTCCTTGATTTTGTAACTGGTTTCGTTGAATTTGTAATTGATTTCCTTGATTCTACAATTGTTGGCCCATGTTTAGTATCATCTCTTCCATAGACAACTTGTTTTCCTTAAACTGACTGTTACTGTTAAATCATGGAGGATAAGAAGGTTTATAATTAACATTTCCTTTGTTGGATGAATTTCCCAATGGGTTCACTAGGTTGTTCGCCCATTGTTGATTTGCAGAAGAATTGTTATTCCAATTAAAATTAGGATGATTCTTCCAACCTGAGTTATAATAGTTTGAATAAGGATTGTTGGGTCTATTGTTAATTGCATTTAAAGTCTCATACGAAGGTTGAACATCCACAAATTGCCCAGATGAATTCTCTTCCATCATTGTAGGTGTTGGAGAATAAATCATTCCATAATGATCTAATTTCTTTGATATTGCAGCAATTTGCGATGCTAACATAGATATTGCATCAGAATCGTAGATATTAACTACTCTTTTAGGATTTACCCTTTCAGAGGGCCATTGAAAATTGTTGGTAGCCATCTCTTCTATTAACGAATAAGCCTCATCAAAAGGTTTTGACATTAAAGAACCACCAGCCGCACCATCTATAATCGATCTAAGAGATCCCACTAATCCATTATAAAAAGTTTGAATTATCAACCAATCTAGTAACGAATGATGAAGGCACTTCCTAAGAAGATCTTTAAATCTCTCCCAAGCTTCATATATCGACTCTCCATCAATCTGACAAAATGATGTTATGTCATTTCTAAGTTTAGCAGTTTTGGATTGAGGGAAATGTTTGGATAGAAATTTCTGTGAAAGTTCTCCCCAAGTTCTAATAGATCTACGTGCTAACAAATTTAACCACATCTTAGCCTTATCTATAAGTGAAAAAAGAAAAAGTCTAAGTCTAACAGCATCATTCGAAACTCTATCATATTTAAAGGTAGCACAAAGTTCTAAAAAACTAGCGAGGTGTAAATTAGGATCTTCATTTGGTGTACCTCCGAATTGATTGTTTTGTAACATTTAAATAATAGCAGGTTTAAGCTCAAATGAATTAGCAGCTACATCAGGATTTTGGATGGATAAGTGAATTTCATCTGCTGTAGGATTTTGCATAATCTCGTAGAGGTCTAGGTTGATGTTCATTTTCTATTCCTTAATTTTTCACATTTTTTCCATTGTGTCAGGATTTCTAGGTTCTTTTCTTAGTTTTCTAATTCTTCTAACAATGCATTCTAATTCCAAATTGTAGGCTATAAGATTTTCAGGTCTAGATTTATGCATACAATTGAAATCAGTACATAGAAAGTTCCTCTGAATCTTTTCTTTCCTTTACAGCACACAGAATTCTTCTTCGAAGTGGCAAGGAAGAAGAAATCTCTCACTTTCCCTCCACTCTTACAATCTCTTGAAAAATTTCTCATAATACTAACCCTAAATTAAACTCTCTATACTCTATAAATAACAAAAACTCTGTGGACACCACCCCGGGGCTCCTCTTTTTTCGGCCCAAATGTTTCTCTTAAAGTTGTAGAAGAGTTTTCCAAGAGTAGCCTAAGCGTCCCTTCAAAAATTGTCCACATTCAATGCATCTGTTGAGAGAACCACCGTTCTCACCATCGGAGGCCTCGATGGTGTCATCGGTGGCCATCTAGAATATTTGATTATGGACTCTCGGGAAAAACCCGTCGTCGGCGCCGTTGGGCTCTTCGTCGGCGCCCTAGTTCAAATCTTCATATTTTGGTCATTTTTGCTCCAAATTCGCTCCTTTTTGCATCTTTTTGCTCCAATGACCATAATTCAGCATACCTGCAACAAACATAAAAAATACCCTTCTTTAAAGTGCAATATCATAAATATCAGTATAAAATATGTATGAAAATCTCAACATATTTTTCTTTGGTCAACCTACTATACTGTCCATATCATAGAATGATTGGGCATGTTCTGGAAAATTGCTTTTCTTTTAAGAATTGGTTGGAATACAATCTTAAGAAAGGGAACATAACAATCCCAAAAGAGTAAATGAAAGAACTTGGAGAAGGTTCAATAAATACAATTTCGGTTGAACCTACTATTCTAATCGATCCTTATGCAGTCGATGATGGATGGAACGTAGTTTGGATGAGATCTTCAGAGAAGATATTGAATCAAATTCACAGTGCTTCAGTACAAGCTGCAATTCAGAATTCAGAATCTGCTAAACCCCTATTATCAATTACAGTAGAAGAAGATTCGAAGAAGGCTAAAAAATTCACCGAAAAGCTTAAGTGTGAAATAAAATCTGATTGTCTGAGATTAGTTTCTACGGATTTGGGAGAGAAATCTCTCACTTGACTCTGTATGATTTCTTCTTTGCTCCTCCAAGGGTACGTAATATTATCAAATTTGATTTTGGCTATGTTTTGGTTGTTTCTGCTGATGATGCGATTGATGATAATCAACCTAACCCCGATAATAATCTCAATCTTTCTAATGATTCTCAAATCGTACAAAGTTCTGGCACATGTGACGGTGAGCCAGGAGAAGATATTAATAATAACAATTATGATTCAGAAGACGATGTGCCCGTCTTTGAATTTTATGGATCGTCAATTGCGATAGAGTTAGAATCTTCAAATTTGGAAAGAATCCTAGAAGAATCAGTTACTCCAGCTTATGTGGAGGCAATTCCAAAGTCAAGTTATGATTCAGAAGAAGTAACATAAATAAATTTGAGAAGCGAAAAAGTATTACCTCTGAGAAAGGGTCCAAAGGATGTAATGAAATAAACAGTTATTTAGGATAATCCAGTCCCGCCGATCGATGAAATACCTATTGAAAAGGGAAATGAGGAAACAAACGTTAAGGTGGACTATAATGTACTAGCCTATCTTAGGAAATTACCTACTAAGTTGAGTATATATCATGCCCTAATCCTATCAAAGGAAATGAGGGAGGCTTTAATAAAAGCTTTGCTAGATCGAGAAATATGTTTAGCTCAACTTGCTAGTACTTCCTCAGATGAGGTTTGTTCATTAAGGGAACAAGCAAAAAATAACATTCACAAATGATGATTTGCTACTTGGGACCGCTGATCATAATCGTTCGTTGTATTTTTATGTCAACATCGGCAACTTTATGCTCTCCAGAGTATTAGTGGATCTATGGGCATCCATTAATATAATGATTTTATGGACTTTGGCCTATTTGGACATAGACGTAAGACAATTGACTGCTGATAAGATGATGTTAAGAGGCTTTAACCAGAAAGGGGAAAGAGCTCTTGGATCAATTACATTACTGATGAAAATTGGAGAATTAGTAACAACTGTGAAATTCCATATCATTGATTCTTAGACTTCGTTTAATGCTCTCTTGGGTCGACCCTGGATTCATGAGAACAATTTAGTTCCTTCATCACTACACCAATGCATAAAATATTGTCCGGAAGGACAAGAGTATTGTATAAAGAGAGATCTACAGCTGTTTTCAATTCATGAAATAGGTATTCATGAAGATGCAACTTACTATACTCCTCTAAAAAGGAATGTTACACCTCAAGATGATATTACAAGAAACATAAAAGTTCCAGAAGATATATAAGGACAAGGTCATCAAATACCAATTCAACGATCTTTTATTACCCCTTTACAACAAGAGGGTCAGAGTTCCTCTAGAACTCGTATCCGAGGTCGAGACCGGGGACGAGGTCGAGGAAGGAATAATAAAATTGTTGAACCAAAAAATTCAATCATCAACATTGGTTTGGAAGGCAGTTCTGAAGATGAAAAAATAAGGAAAGGCGCAATGACGATTAACCAGAAGAAACCTCTTTTCAAAATTGATTTAGAAGACGAAGAGAAACGTGATTATGGCTCAATGTATGATCGGATTAATCGCCCTCACCCCGATTTCTACTCATAAAATTTAGGGTCAGATGGTCAAAGAAGCACATAGTGCAGGTATGAAAACAATCAAGTTTCATCGTGGTTCTTCATCCTCTAGTTCTGGAACTAATGTGGAACTAGAAGATAATCTTTCTTCCGAATTAATGGAATTACCTGTTGATTAGTACTCACCTTGTGTTCAAAATCTTGCTCAACGTGGTATGGTGCCTAAGCAATGGTCAAGAGCTCAATCACATTATTTAAAAAAACTTTAGAATAGTGATCATCAAACATTCAAGTTTAAACAAGGCCATGGGTTCAGCACAGTAGGACTTGTTGATGATACAGAGTTTTGTTTAGTTATTACTAATGAGTATGACGAAAGTTGTTTGGAAACTCTGGATAACTATGAGGGTGCTGCAATTGAGAATGCCCCACCATAATTCAAAGAAGAGATTAAATCAACAGTAGATGAGTTACAGGAAATTAACCTGGGTACCGAAAAGGAATCGAGGCCAATTTTTATTAGCTCTCTACTTGGTGAAGAAGAATCTATAAATGTGATTAAGATATTGACAAAATTTAGAGTATGTTTTGCTTGGAGTTATGAGGAGATGCCTGGATTGGCACCAGAAGTCGCAGTACATAAATTGGGCATAGATCATACTGCAATTCCAGTTAAGCAAGCTCCGAGAAGAATGCGTCTTGATATTGAACAAGATGTTATAAAGGAAGTTAAGAAATTCATAGATGCTAAATTTATACAGGAAGAACAAAACCCTATGTGGTTGGCTAGTATAGTATCGATTAACAAGAAAAATGGGCAAATTCGGATATGTGTGGACTGTAGAGATTTGAATAAATCATGCCCAAAAGATGAGTTTCCTCTTCCAATCTCAGAATTAATGGTGGATATTGCGTCAACTCACGAAATTTTCTCCTTCATGGATGGATCATCTGGGTATAATCAAATAAAAATGGCTCCATAAAATAAAAGTTTTACAGCTTTTCGAATGCCAATTGGAGTTTATTGCTATACAATGATGCCTTTCGGATTGAAAAATGTTGGTGCAACATATTAGCAAGCAATGACAAGAATTTCTGATGACCTCATTCATAATCAAGTGGAATGATATGTGGATGACTTGATCATCAAAAGCAAGCAGAAAGAAGATCATTTGTATGATTTGAGAATTGTTTTTGAATGGTTACGCCAATTTAACCTTAAAATGAATCCCCTAAAGTGCACATTTGGTGTGACTTTTGGGAAATTTCTAGGGTTTGTCGTTCGCCATCACAGGATTAAGATTGACCCAAGGAAAATTAAATGTATCCTAAAAATGCCACCCCCTAAAAATTTAAAGCAATTACGATCCTTTCAAGGGAGATTAGTGTATCTAAGACACTTTATCTCTAATTTGTCAGGTAAGTGTCAATCTTTCTCTGCGTTGACTAAGAAAGATGCAAAGTTTACCTGGGAAGATAAATGTCAACGTGCTTTTGAAAGTATTAAACAATACTTGATGACACCTCCTATTTTGGCAGCACTCATTTCAGGCAGGCCTTTAATACTTTATACCACAGCTTTGGACAACTCCTTCAAAGCCTTGATAGTCCAAGTCAATGATGAGGGTAAAGAAAATGCCCTTTATTATTTAAGCTATCATTTCATACTGGCAGAAATAAAGTATCATCCGATCGAGAAACATTACTTGGCCTTAATATTTGCGGTCCAGAAATTTTGACACTGCATGCTTTCTCACAAAGTCAACCTTATTTCAAAGTTTAATCCATTGCAATATTTAATGACCCGACTTACACTTTTTGGTAGGTTAGCGAGGTAGGCCATGGTACTGTTGTAATTTGATATAACTTTTGTTCCACTCCGAGCTGTGAAAGGGCAAATTTTAGCAAATTTCCTTGCAGCGCACCCGTTACCCGCTGATTCTCCTCTCAATGATGACTTGTCGGATGAACAGATAATGAATTTGGAAAATCCCGAGACTCAATTTTGGGAATTGTATTTTGATGGGGCTTCTTCAGCACAAAGAGATAAAGAATTGCAAATAATAATACCTGGTAAAGCTAGAATTGGGCTGATCTTCATTACACCAAAACAAGGAATGTTAAGGTATTCTTACCATCCAACAGAACTGTGTATGAATAACAAAGAAAAAATATGAAGCACTGATAACAGGGTTATAATTGGCAATATCAATGTGTGTAACTGAAATTAATATCTATGGAGATTCACAGTTTATTATTCACAGGTTGCTGGACAATATAGAATTTTGAAACCTGAATTAGAGCAATATCACCATTATATAATGAAGCTATTGAAACAAATTCCAAATGTGACGATATACAAAATCCCAAGAGGATAGAATACTCTTGCAGATGCTTTAGCCAGACTCGTTATTGAATTTGCATGTCTACAGAAAAATTCGATCAAAATAACTATTCAAGGGCTTCAAGTTTTATCTCAAATTGATATTGATACTTTAGATAAACTGGGTAAAGAAGAAATAGTAATGACAACTACAGAAAATGCAGAAGATTGGCAACAACTTTTTGTAGAATATTTGCAAATAGGAAAGTTACCGGATGATAAGTCAGTGGCACTTCAGATAAAGAAAAGAGCTTTATCGTATGCTTTAATAGATAATGTTCTTTACCGAAGTTCTTTTGAGCAAATATGGTTGAGATGCGTGAACAGTTCAGAAGCTTAAGAAATTGTTAAAGAAGTACATTCAGGACTTTGTGGCGCTCATCTGTCAGGTCCTAAGATGAAAATGAAAATCAAGAGGCTAGGATATTACTGGCCTGC
>NEWO01000363.1:247156-258121 GCA_003013225.1 Phalaenopsis aphrodite | reverse complement strand
TCTGCTGGAATTCATTTTTAGGGTTCAAAATATATGTGGAGCTTGTTTTTCTGCTTATTGTTGACTCTTATACAAATACCTGCTGGAATTCATTTTCATTGGCTAAAAATATATATATATACATGTGGAGCTCATTTTTTTATGCTTCTTGCTGACCAAAATACAAATACCTGCTATGATTCATTTTCATTGGCTAGAAAATATTTATGGAGCTTGTTTTTTTTTTATGCTTTTTGCTGCCCCATCATTCAAATACCTTTTGGAAATCATTTTTTTTATAGTTTTGGAGTATATATTTGTGGATGTTATAGCAATGTTTAGATGTTTATTTCTTCACATCTCTTAATAAGAGATATCCAAAGTCTTTCTTGGATAAGCATATGAAATATTGAGGTGGCTTATTAGTTCGAGGTGCGGAGCAAAAAGCAATGATGCAAAGAACCATTGATTAGCTTTTCTTATAGCTGAAAATCAAAACATCGATATTCAATTAGTGTGATGCCCTTTCACCCTAAATCATCGACAGCTCTAACCCCTTTCAAAAGGCTTGAGAATTGGTATTAAAAAAGAACATATACTATAAGTCTTTGCACAGATACTACACTTAGAAAAGAACAGATAATATAGGTTTAACACAGATATTACACTTACAAAAGGAATAAATACTACATCGACAAAATGATAAATACCACACAACAAGCATTATTCACTGGATCAATATGTGTGCACTTAATAACACTCACATACACACTCTGTATACCATACAACATATTTCATACACTACACATAACACTCTACACGACATATACTACATTTATAACACATTATACACCACACACTACGCTCTGCACTACAGATACTACATTTCACGTATAGGTGCACTACAATTTGATGATTTCAGATACTACATTTCACGTA
Organism: Phalaenopsis aphrodite; assembly: GCA_003013225.1. Taxonomy (NCBI): domain Eukaryota; kingdom Viridiplantae; phylum Streptophyta; class Magnoliopsida; order Asparagales; family Orchidaceae; genus Phalaenopsis; species Phalaenopsis aphrodite. The sequence goes on along the minus strand of NEWO01000363.1, from coordinate 257,203 downwards.
TAGGTGCACTACATTTTAAGGAGTTCAGATACTACTCTTTTCACACATCCTTTAAACAATAGGGTTTAGGGCTGTCTGATTATAGGGGTGATTCGTTGGTGGCCTCTAGTTGATATTGGTAGGTTGACTTCGATATATCAATTGCCTATGGGATCGAGTTAAAAGAGAAAAAAGAGGTCTATTCTGAGCCTGAACCCAAATTAAAAGCTAATATTCCACTTTAAGTTTTCATATGCTCATCACTTAACCTTTTAGTATTATTATTATTTGCAAATGTTTGTCTAACCCCTTTTATGTTATGCAAATGTAATATGTTTTTCTAGCATCGCTAGGCTTAATAGGTGCACTTAGTTGTTTCAGTTTTGTTCCTTTATTGCACACTGTTTTATTATTGTATAGTCTTTCATTCTTCTTATGTTTGATTCATTTCCACAATTTTCCTTCAGTCTTTTCTTGTTACAGTATGTCACTACGCATTTGTTTCTTTCTTGTACTATATTATACTATAGACATTCACCTACATTCAAACTTTTAAATATAAGTTCTCCTAGTATGTTTATACAATCTCCTAGGATAGGCCTTTTGAGGCGTAGCTTTCTCTCTTCTCTTTCTTCTCTTCTTAGAACAAGAGGATGACGTGGTCGGTTGACGATTCATCTCCGGACAACGGTCTAGACTTCAACCGATAGTGGAAAGATGAGCTTCAGAAGAATTTTAATAGATTTAAATAATATACCTATAGGACGCTGAGGTCTTTCATCTGGCGCGACGTAAATCCTCACACTATTTTTTAGGACTTTCTACGATTTTTACATCGTACGATATAAATCCTAAACTTTTTATGATTCCAAGGTCGTCGTTTGGTATGACATAAATCCTCACATTTCCTCGGGCCATTTACATATGGAACGTAGATACAAGTCTCGAATATTTAAATAATTTACAGGACTGAATTATCACATAATTTCCCTTTCAAAGATGTAAAGCCAAATCATAGATTAGTTTGAGATGTCACTGAATATTTTTCAGTATCTTCGACGTCTCTTAGTTTTCACTTCTTTGGATTATGGAAATAATTGTTCATATTTGTACCTATCCCATTTGACTTTTCCTATAAGCAATCGTGAAAACATAAACGTTGAATTCTTGAAGACAAAATCTCTGATCATTATCGAGAGTTTTCTTAGGTGAATTTGGTTGTCTAAGATGTAATTAACTATATGGGCTTGCCTCTATAGGAAATTAAGAACCCATATTAATCTAAACCCTCTCTAATCTTTGTATTAGATAGGGGAACTTGTCGGCTATAAATTTGCAGACCAAAATAGAGTCATAAAATTTTAAGTTTAGATAATTAAGCCTACCAATAGTGATACATTCATCGTTCGAGATGATATATGATTTATGGTATTGTGCTCAGATATTTAAACTACTAGATATATGAGATTTATTAGGTCTCATCATTTTCCAAAAATAATAAAAAATACCATTTTCACAAATTTAAAATTACAATATATTTTATATTAAAATCTAAATTTTAAAAATCTTATTTTCAAAAAAAAATAGCCGACACATTTCTTCCAAGAAAAGTTGGCATATCTGAGATGGTTTACTAATCTTTCAGGTAGGTGTCAGCCCTTCTTGACATTAATTAAAAAAGATGTCAATTTCGTTTGGGAAGAGAAATGTCAGCGGGCTTTTGAGGACGTTAAATAGTATTTAATGACATCTTCTATTTTGACAGCCCTATCCCAGGAAAAGCATTGATACTTTATACCGTGACTTTAGATGACTCTCTCGAAGCCCTCTTAGCCCAAGTCAATAACGAGGGTAAGGAAAACACATTCTACTACTTGATTCGTTGCCTAATACTGACGGAGATAAGGTATCCATCTATTGAAAAGGATTGCCTAACTTTAATTTTCACCGCCCAAAAGCTTAGACATGACATGTTCTCTCATAAAATTACCCTAATTTAAAAGTTAATTTGTTGCAATATTTGATGACCCAACCAACACTCTCTGGAGATCTAGCAAGATGGTCAATGATTTTATTACAATTTGATATAGCTTTTGTTCCCCTCCATGCTATCAAGGGTCAAATTTTAGTAGATTTTCTCGTTGCACACCCACTGCCAGCTAGGTCCCCTCTTAATTACAAGTTTCCAGATGAACAAGTATTACAAATGAAATTCTCCAATGCACAATGTTGGGAGATGTACTTTGATGGAGCTTCGTCAACCAGAAAAGATAAAGGATCAGTCATAGTTATACCAAGCAAAGTAGGAATTGGTTTTGTTATCATCACAACAAATAAGAGTATGTTGAGGTTCTCATACCACCTTACAGAGCTGTGTACCAACAGCAAAGTATGATATGAAGCCTTAATTACTGGGTCGGAGTTAGCAATCTGTATTGATATAATAGATATTTCCATCTATGGCGACTCTCAACTCATCATTCAACAAGTTGTCGAACAATACAAGATTTTGAAACCAAGGTTAACAGAATACCATCAATACACAATCAAGCTGCTGGAGTAGATTCCCAATGTGACTCTCGACTGGATTCTTAGTGGAGATAATGCCCATGCTGACACTCTAGCAAAGCTTGTCCAGTAAATGGCATGTCCCCCAGAGGATTCCATTGACATTACAATACAATGACAACGAGTTTTGTTGATATTACAATACAAGGATGACGAGTTTTGAAAATTTACTCGATAATCTACACAAGCTCGAAAAAGAGAAAGAAATAATTACTGTGGTTGCTGATATCAATGAAGATTGGTGTAAGCCATTAATAAAATATTTTCAAACTTGAAAGCTACTAGAGGATAATTCAGTAGCACACCACATCACAAGAAGTACTATGTCATACGCCTTAGTAGGTGATGTCCTCTACAGAAGAGCATTAGATCCGATCTGGCTATGATGTTTAAGCAAAGCAGAATCTCAAAATATTGTTAAAGAAGTACATGCCAGATTGTGTGGGGCATACCAGTCAGGGCCAACGATGAAAATGAAGATCAAAATACTGCATGGATACAGCTAGAAGATGTCACCATTGCGAAGTGCATGGGGTGGTCTTGCACCAACCTCCAAATATGCTACACCCAACCATTGCTTCGTGGCCGTTCGAATGTTTAAGCACGAACATAATATGTCTGATAGACCCTCTGTCTTCCAAAGGACATAGATTTATACTTGTCTCTACAGATTACTTTTCCAAATGGACAGAGGCAGTTTCGTTATGAGAGGTTACAACACAGCTTGTCATTCAGTTCTTCAAAAGCCAAGTCGTCTATAGTTTTAAATTTCCATACAGAATAATATTCAACAACGGAATAGCCTTCAAAAGCACAAAAATCAACAATTTCATCAAAAGACAAGGGATAGACTGGAGGTACTCTTCAATTTACTATCCCAGGGTAAATGGCCTAGCCAAGGCCTTCAATAAGACGCTAATACAGATTTTGAAGAAGACACTGGATGAAAACAAAAGAGATTGGCATAACATATTGCTAGAAGCTTTGTGGGCTTATCTGACAACGTTCAAGACTCCCACTCAGTGTACACCCTACATGTTTGTGTACGGGTCCGAGGTCGTACTACTGCTAGAGGTTCAGATGTCATCTCTCATAGCTGCTGTCTTCAATCAGCTCACAAGAGAAGAAAGTGTAAAACTCAAACTTGAGGAATTGGAAAGTCTTGAAGAAAAATGACTAGAAGCACAACAGCATTTGGAACTTTAGTAGGAGAGAATGGTACGAGCTCATGACAAAGTGGTCAGCCGAATGGCATTCAAAGTTGCTAATCCCGTTCTCGTGCTCAAAAGGCCTATTCTTGCATGCCGCAAGATAGGTGGAAAATTCAAGCCAACTTGGGAAGGACCATTTATCATAGAGAAATTCTACACATGAGGAGCATACTAGCTAGTTAATTTTTAAGGCAAAAGACCCATGTTGTCGATCAACAGACGATACTTGAAGACATACTATGCAACTTGACGCTGCTTGAAATTGCCCTTTTGAATTTTTTATTATTCTGGGGTTATTTATTTTGCCAAACGTCTGTGACCGGGTCCAAAATTTTGTAATAAAATCAACCTCAATAAAATAAAAACTTTTGAAGTTCTATACTTTGATTTTCTCTTCTCTACATTTAAAAGTTTGATATTTAACTAAATAAACAATTTTCTTACCAATATAAACTGAAACTTTTCTCTAAAAAACACTTTTTTTTGTTCTTGTTCCTGCTAAATTTCAGCGCACTGATGTTTTTTCTGTCATCTGCAGAGAAAATGTCATTACAGATGCTGATTTTTGCTTTTAAAGATGGTTAGAACTTTTCACTAAATGACGAAAGGGCACCGCAGGGTGGCACCATAGACTTCAACATGGACTTCAATTAAGTCGACATGGACTATGAGGGTCCCCTCATGGATGTGGTTAGCCTTCTAGGAAAAGAGGGGGTACCATATCTGCTAAATATAAGCGCCAAGGAGGATTCCTCACTGAAGGGGAAAAATGTGCAAGTACAGCAAGATCCGATGGAGGGGACTAGTCGCCTACCATCCATGATAACTGCACCAACTGGAGGCCTAGTCACTGCTAATGAGAAGAGACTGTCAGATGCACCGCAGCAAAGAAATCAACGCAGAAATGCCAATCGCTGAAAACATAGAGGTTTCGTGCATGAAGAATGAAGACGCCAACATGAGGTAGAAAATTTACTTACCCCTATTCCTAAGGGGAAAATCTATGATCCAGACATGAGAGACACTTCCCCCAGCTTGCTTATCACAGAGGATGAGTCTGAGTTCACTACAGAGCTAGAGATACCATGAGTTTCAGATGATCTTTGTGCGGGTTGCCCAACATGCAACGCCAAAATTTCCACACGTACACCAGCTATAGGGGCATTTGTGGAATTTTCAAACTGCAACGTTCTCCACCTAGAACTCTACAATAATATGGAGGAGTACACATCTGTTGATGACAAATTTCAGGTCACCAATGACCCAATGGAGGAATCATATATTATATTGGATACAGAGACAGCACTCCTGCTGATATTAAAATGAGGGAGCGTCCTCGACAGCCGCTGATCGTCACCATGGAAGAATACTACAAAATGAGTAAAGTGAATAAAATGGAATTTAAATTCTATGAAGAAGTTCAAGGAAGATTCATCAATATATTAGAAGGTTTGGAGCTATATACCAGAGTCTTCTCCGAAAGCGACAAAAGAAGTATTCTCGACTGCATCTTTGATCTGAGAGACAGGGGTTGAGCAGGCCTTCTAATGGAAAGAACCTATTCTGAGCCATGGATATGGATCTGTAGAAAATGCATAATCACCATACAATTTGGTTGCTGTTACAACTTCACCCATAACTGACAAGGAAATCCCCCGGGGATTTTGAGATACGATGAGGTGGACCCGCCACCTCCCATGATAAAATGGATGATCAAGAGAATGTTCAAATGGAGCATACTTCCAGCCGACTGTATTCCCAATAGCTGTATCATCAATATATATGATGAAGGAGATTGTATTCCCCCGCATATAGACCATCATGATTTTGTGAGACCTTTTTGCATGGTCTCTTTTATGAGAAAAAAGCAACATTTTATTTGGAAAAGAAATAGATGTCATTGGCCCCGGTGAATTCAAAGGATCCATGGAGATTCCTCTACCAGTGGGTTTGGTGCTAGTTCTTAAAGGAAATGGAGCAGACATCGCTAAATATTGCATTCCAGGTGTACGACACCGCAGGGTGTCTGTAACTTGCCAAAGAATGGATAACAGCAAAATGCCATATGGATTCCAACAAGATTCGGAGTTGGAAAAGCTACTGCCTTACGAGCTATGAGAGGGTTTCACTTCTAAGCACTTGCAAATGGAACTCTTGTCCTAGAGCGTGGATTAGTAGGTCAGCTCAATCGGGAGCTCACCCTACCAGAGATGTACATTCAAGGGATGCATTTCCGTACTTCGTTTTGACACAGCAGATATGATGATATATGTAACAGATATGCTCAGCTTGTGATATGTTCCTGACATGAGATATTTTCAGATGTACTTTGATGCATTCAACATATTGTACCTTTTGAGGCATTGGCCTATACTCAGTCTGTAACACTAGTTGTAGCAGATTAATAGAATCTATTTCAAAATTTTTGTCTATTTGATTAATTGCCCTTTTGTGCGATGGATAAAAGCCACGGAATTATACGTTGGTTCCAAACTACAATTAATGAATAACAAAACAATAAAAACTTGATAATAATAAAATTCAAACCAAATTCTTTTTAAAAAATTAACCAACAAAAATTAAATTTTGGAAAACACATTTTGAAAATTAAACGTGATAAAAACAACAAGAAAAGAAAATAAATATATTGAGTTGATTCTCTCGATTTCAAGCTCTCTTACTCTTTGCTCGCGTAGCACAACAGTCCTTATCTTTATTAAATCTTGCAAAATTTTACATATCTTCCTCACCAATGTCAACATTATCACGTGACAAATATCTATGGGTTCAACACCACAAGCTCTTTATAAATTCCAATTCTCATTTTGGAATCAATCCCTAACTTCTGATTCTCTCTTTTCGAGGTCGGTCCCTAACTTCTGATTATCTTCTTGAGATTGATCCCTAAATTTCAATTCTCATTTTGGAATCAATCCCTAACTTCTGATTCCCTCCTTTTGAGGTTACACCCTGACTTCTGTTTCTACTTCTGAGATTAATCCCTAAATTTCAATTCTCATTTTGGAATCAGTCCTCTGATTCCCTTCGTTCGAGGTCATCCCTAACTTCTGATTCTCTTTTTGAGATTGGTCCCTAAATTTCAATTCTCATATTGGAATTAGTCCTTAACTTATGATTCCCTCTTTTCGAGGTCGGTCCCTACCTTCCAATTCTTTTCTTGAGATTGATCCCTAAATTTCAATTCTCATTTTAGAATCAGTCCCTAACTTCTGATTCCCTCTTTTCGAAGTCGGTCCCTAACTTTCAATTCTCTTTTTGAGATTGATCACTAAATTTCATTTCTCATTTTGGAATTAGTCTCTAACTTCTGATTCCCTCCTTTCGAGATAGGTCCCTAACTTCCAATTCTCCTTCTAAGATTGATCCCTAAATTTCAATTCTCATTTTGGAATCAGTCCCTAACTTCTGATTCCCTCCTTTTGAGGTAGGTCCCTAACTTTCGATTCCCTATTTAAGATTCATCCCTAAATTTAAATTCTCATTTTGGAATTAGTTCCTAACTACTAATTACCTCTTTTTAAGGTCGGTCGCTAACTTTTGAGACTCTTCTTGAGATTGATCCCTAAATTTCAATTCTCATTTTGGAAACAGTCCCTAGCTTCTGATTCCCTCCTTTCGAGGTCGGTCTCTAACTTCCGATTCCATTTTTGAGATTAATCCTTAAATTTCAATTCTTATTTTTGAATCAGTCCCTAACTTCTAATTCCCTCCTTTCAAAGTTGGTCCCTAACTTCCGATTCTATTCTTGAGATTGATCCCTAAATTTCAATTCTCATTTTGGAATCAGTCCCTAACTTCTGTTCCCTCCTTTCGAGGTCCATCCCTAACTTCCGATTCACTTTTTGAGATTGAACCCTAAATTTCAATTCTCATTTGGAACCAGTCCCTAACTTCTGATTCCCTTCTTTCGAGGTCGGACCCCTAACTTTTGATTCCCTCCGTTTGAGGCCGGTCCCTATCTTCTGATTCTCTTCATGAGATTGGTCCCTAAATTTCAATTCTCATTTTATAATTAGTCCCTAACTTCTGATTCCATCCTTTCAAGGTTAGTCCCTAACTTCTGATTCTCTTCTTGAGATTGATCTCTAAATTTTAATTCTCATTTTGGAATAAGTCCCTAACTTCTGATTCCCTCTCCTAAATTTCAATTCTCATTTTAAAATCTGTCCCTAACTTCTGATTCCCTTTTTTCGAGGTCAGTCTCTAACTTCTGATTCTCTTTCTGAGATTGATCCCTAAATTTCAATTCTCATTTTACAATCAGTCCTCAACTTCTGATTCCCTCCGTTTGAGGTCAATCCCTAACTTCTGATTCTCATTTTGAGATTGATCCCTAAATTTCAATTCTCATTTTGGAATCACTCCCTAACTTTTGATTATCTCCTTTCGAGGTCGGTCCCTAACTTTTGATTCTCTTCTTGAGATTGATCCCTAAATTTCAATTCTCATTTTGGAAACAGTACCTAACTTTTGATTCCCTCCTTTCGAGGTCAATCCCTAACTTCTGATTCACTTTCTGATATTAATCCCTAAATTTCAATTCTCATTTCAGAATCAGCTCGAACTTCTAATTCCCTCCTTTCAAGGTCGGTCCCTAACTTCTGATTCTCTTCTTGAGATTGATCCCTAAATTTCAATTCTCATTTTGAAAGTAGCCCCTAACTTCCGATTCCCTCCTTTCGAGGTCGGTCCCTAACTTCTGATTCTCTTTTTGAGATGGATTCCTAAATTTCAATTCTCATTTTGGAATCAGTCCCTAACTTCTTATTCCCTCCTTTCGATGTCGGTCCCTAACTTCCAATTATCTTCTTGGATTGATCCCTAAATATCAATTCTCATTTTAGAATCAATCCCTAACTTCTGATTCCCTCCTTTTGAGGTTGGTCCCTAACTTCTGATCCTCTCTCTGAGATTGATACTTAAATTTCAACTCTCATCTCGGGGTCAATACCTAAATGATGATTCCCTCCTTTCGAGTTCAGTACCTAAATTATGACTCTACTTTTCGTATTGATACCCAAATTTCAATTCCCATCTTAGGGTCATCACCGAAATACTAAATCCCATCCTTAAGAAAAACCTGAAACTTGATAATTTGAAACCCACTCTCCGATCCCCAGCAAGAGTTTCTACTCCTTGATTCCGATCAAATATTCACTTGCTATATTCCCTAGCGGAAACAACTAGCACTCAATTATACACTCATTTCTAGTTTTGTTGATTTAGGAGTTTGTGTTAGTTTTGTTGATCTTGTCGGACAATGCCAATACGCGCGGTGTGCTTTGCCAAGCACACCATACCTATTGAGGGTCCATTTGTTGACCTCACTTTTGTTTGAGGTTTAGTTTTCCTTCTTTAGTTGCCTAAGGTCTAGCCATAGGACTTTCCTGTTGACTATTCTTAGAAAACTAGATAAGGAACCCTCACAAATAGAAATTTTAAACTCTTCCTTCCTCCACTTGAAGTGCCACATATTGGTCCTAACCTCTAGCACTTAATAAGTTGGGTCAGTATGGAGGATCTCAAGGAGAGTCCTCATAGGACTATTTGACCTAAGAGTTGAACATAAGTGTTGGTCTGGAGCTAGTTCACTCACTACACTCACTATCACCTATATCCACTCACAACCCTAAACACTAATTTGTTGATTTTGATCCCTTGATCTTTTGGGTGACTCATATAGATGGTCCCCTAGACCTACTAGCCTTAGGCTAGGGTTTATCTAAGACCTGTAGATAGAGGATTCAAATGTGGATTTCATTGGTCCATAGCTCATATAAGGTGGTCGGCACTCCAATTCTACCAAAGTTTCTAATTTGGCCTTTTTACCCCCAAACCTACATAAATTACCTAAACACCCCCAAATCCCAAATTTGGCCAAAAATCTCAATTTAACCCAAAATACCCATATTTATTCAAAAATCATTTCAAATCATTTTAAAATACCCAAATTTTCCAAGACTAACAAAAAATTCCAAATTTACCAAAATTCCCCTCAAAAATTGCCAAAATTATAAAAATACCCTTGGCAACCCAAACTTTCCCAAAACCTTCAAAACCACTTCAAATGTTTCCAAAACCAATTTAAACCATCCAATTGGACACAATTTGGCCAATTTGACCATTTTGTCCAAAACACCCAAATTACCTTTAAAGACTCAATTTCCCCAAATTCATCTTAAATGTCCATCAATTTAGACCAAATTTCCATCAATTTCAATTCTAAACTCAAATTCATCTTTCATTTGAACAATCCAAACCAAATACA
>NEWO01000363.1:235093-245715 GCA_003013225.1 Phalaenopsis aphrodite | reverse complement strand
CATTTGTAATAGCTTGATTTCATACTTGATTAACCATATAGATGTGTTCATCTTAAGTAGATGAAGGTTTAGAAATAAACCTCATGAAATTTGGTTGAGTCTAGACGAAGATCTTAAGATTTAGTGTGAACAACTTACGGGTTAAGACACTTAGGGATGATAATGGAGAGTCATCCGATTGCACGTGTATCCAATCAACAGAGGAGATCAAACCGTACGAGTAGATGGTGCATGAACCGTCGGCCGCATGGCAGCTGAAGTGGATAATGGCGTCAAATGAGAGTGCGCTGCTTGTAAGTTCGGAGCCATCGTAGGATGAGTTGGTGACGCGTTGTATAAATAGAAAAATAGGGATTTTTGAATTATTTTAAATTCCTAAACTTCAAAAATTCTTATCTTTCTCTAGAAAAATCATAAAAATAAAAAAAATACCCTCTTGCTTAGTGAACAGAGGAGAATAATGTGGACAAAAAATAAAAATTATTTCTTACTCCCTAATTTTTATTGAATTAAGTACTCTGTGTGGTCTTTTAGTTCTCCATGACTAAACGTTGCTCACCATGGCTTGAAATTTTTAGAGTTTGTTCCTCATGACAGATGAGATGTCCTGTAATTTTTCAAGGTCAGAGAGTATCTCTATGCTTCTAGGCCTAATTTTTAAGTTAGGGAGACCATTTTTGCTTATTTTAATTATATAAATCAAAATATTACTTGGAAATTTATGAGAATAATTTTGGTAGGTTTTCCGTGGTCAGAGAAGTCTACGAAAAATATCATGATGCTTTGGATTATCCTGTAAATTTCTATATTTAATTAAATATAAATATCTTATGTCAATTTATGTAAATTAAATACTTATAAAAAATTGACAAAATCAATTCCACATTGTTCATAAAAATCATATTTATTCATTGTAAAAATTTTAAAATTATTTTAATAAGTTCAAGTATAAAAATGGATTTTCTAAGGAACCTTGTATTTTTGTATAAAAATAATTATAATAAATTAAGTACACTTGGAAAAATTATGAAAAGTGGTTTTATGAGTTCCTTGTGAGTAGAGACACTTAGGAAAAATAAAAATTACTTTTTGAAAAAAATACTTAATTTTAAAGCCTTATTTTGAATTTTAAAATAATCAAAAATCCCAAAAATATCTAAATATTTCAAAATATGCCTAATTGTCCTCTGATCACTTGGGACTCATTAAAATATTTTTCGAAATTTTTCTAAGTTAAAAATAAACTTTAAAAGGCTTAAAAGTGGATTTTCCTCTTTTTCCCATTAAAAAAATTATAATAATTTAATTCAAAAAAATCATGAAATTTTGTCTAAGTATTTCTCTGACCTAAGGAAACCACTAATAATTTTCTCATAAATACAAACTTTATTTTGGATAATAAAATAAATTAACCTTTGAAAATTTTATCTTCTAAATTTTAAATAATTATCTAAATTAAATTAAAATTTTGAGAGGTCCACATGTTATCCTCTAACATTATAATTACCTCATGAATATGACACTTTAAACCCTCAAAGTCATTTGAGTTATGTTTAATGAGTTATGAGGTGAAGTGACCCAAGGGCAAAGTGGTACTTTTAGACTTTTGTGTCTTAATAAAAATTTAGGATTAACCAAGGTAAAATGACTAATTTTGATCTTAATAAACATGTTTGAATGATTTAACCACAATGGGATTAAAAGGTAGAAACCCACTCACCACACTTGCACAACATCAACGAAATCATAATCCTCCTAACCTTCATGACTTGGAAGTCAACTAAAATCAGACGATTTTTAAGTGATTGTCTTAAGCTGGAAAGATGGTAATTTGCTTGCCTTAATCCCAAAGTTGAGGATGATTTGACTATTTGATAAGAATACATATCACTTGAATAAAAAATTTTGATAATCACCATTTCACCGATCATGATTGTTAAGGGCTTAATAGTGACATAGACTCGATGTCTAAACCCGATTGATCAAATTTAGAAGATAACATAATTGGTGATTAACATCTTGAAACACTATAAGCCTGACCTTAATTGTGGGCACAACAATCTTAAATGACCTAAACTTTCCTTGGGGGCACCCACTCACATAACTTTGAAATGAAACATCAATTGACAAATCGAGTATCCTATTAATTAATTTACCAAGTTTCACTGAGTAACGGAGTAGTCACACTTCAACCTCGGATGGTCAATAGAACAATATGATAAGTTTAAAATGAACTCAAAATAATTCGAGAGAGTCTCAAAGTAGTCTAGGGTCATACCCCGAGCACTTTGAAATATTTTAGATATTTTGAAGAGCAAATTGAACTTGTCATATTTTGTTCTAAAATCATCTACTAGGATCTACTAAGATTCAATAAAATCATAACTTGGAGTTTAGTAGCAAAACCTTTATCTACTCATGTAATTTAAATTCCTTGCAACATTATATACATGTCTTGCAAGTACTGACCTTTTAGGTGGTAGAACGAGAAGACTCGTCAGGTATGCTTTTACAGTTTACAGTATCTTCTTTTCTTGTACTTTCCACACTGTAATTTATACTTACAAAATTTGCATGTTAAACAACGATGTCACCCTGCATGAAAACCAAAACTGTTAGGGTAGCCATAAAACCAAAACCAAAACTAAAATCAACCAAGATAAAATTCACTGCCACAACATTCAAATTATAAGACAACACAAAATTTAGTCGCAAACATCACAAAACAATAATTGCAACTAAATTAAGAGGTCTTTATTAGATGATCGGGTATCCCGCGAAGGAGGTAACCTATGGTTGCTAACAAGGCTTCCCATGGTCTAAATGAAAGTACGGAATTGATTAAGTTGAGTTTAGTAAATTCAATTATACTAAGTGAATCCAAAAGAAAATAGTGGTACCGGAACGAGAGAACCGTAAGATCCTAACCGGTGTCACTCTAATCAACTTTAACATGCTCCATAATACTTAAAGAACCATAACCATAGGAACATCTGATTTGAATTTATAACCTGACACATTAGAAAACTTAAACTCACCACGATGAGAAGCTTGGAGCTAGTGTTATGGGCAACACGGCCATCTTCAACAGCAAAAACGGTCTACATCAGCTAAACCATTCTTTACTTAGAATTAAACAACAATCCATAGGATTTCGAGGTGGTTTGCTTATGCAACATAAATCCTCAACTCATCTTTAAGCTTTTGTATAGTTATACTGTACAATATAAACCCTAACTCGTCTTAAGATTCTGAGGTTGTCATTTGTCACAACCTAAATTCTCACATATTCTAGCTTATTTGTGTGATCATTTCACACAACTATAAGCCCAAAATTAATAAAATTATTAGGATGCAACACATAAATGATTTCTCCTCAAAATTGAAGTCGAACATTAAGCTAAACTGAGAAGTCACTAAGGTTCTCCTCCGGATCTATGACATCCCCTAGTCCTTTCCTCCTTTGGATTCCACAAATAAATATTCCAAATTTGAATCATTCCCCTTTCACACCTCCTTGTCTGATTTCATTGAAAGTCCTAATCCTTTGACCTCTTTGAAGGTAATATTTCCTGTTTTTTATCGAGAGTTTTCTTATGTAACTTTGGTTATCTAAGATTTAATTAACAATAGGGGCTTGCCCTTATAGGAAGCTTTTTTAAACCCAGCTTAATATAAATCCTATTTAATTCTTCATATTAAATAGGGGAACATGTCGGTAAATAAAATGGTTTCGCAGACCAAACGGATGTCATTTATTTGATCGAGCCTCACCCTCAATTCTTGTGTTTATCTTTTGGGATATATATATATATATATATATATATATATATATATATATATATATATATATATATATATATATATATATATATATATATATATATATATATATATATTAAATGTCCTTCCGAAGCGGCCAACGGGATTTCGATTCCGTCGGCCGACAACTTCTAACGGGAAATTCCTGACCCAAAAATGCTGCCGACATGGAATCAAAACTTAAATTTTGATTCCTATCTTTCGAGGTCGGTATCTAAATTCTGACTCTCTTACTGATACCTAAATTTCAATTCTCACTTCAGATCAGTACCTAAATTCTGATTCCTGTCTTTTGAGGTCGGTACCTAAATTTTGACTCTCTTTCTGAGATTGATACTTAAATTTCAATTCCCATTTTGTAATCAGTACCTAAATTATGATTCCTATTTTTTGGGATCAATAGTTAAATTCAGATTCCTATCTTTCGAGGTTGGTACCTAAATTTCGATTCTCTTTTTTAGATTGATACCTTGATTCAATTATCATTTCGGGATCAGTACCTAAATTCTGATTCCCTTCTTTTGAGGTCGATACCTAAATTTCAATTCTCATTTCAGGATCAGTACCTAAATTTTATTTCCCTCCTTTCGAGGTCGGTACCTAAATTTCGACTCTCCTTTTGGGATTGATACCTAAATTTCAATTGTCATCCCGGAATCAGCACCTAAATACTGATTCTCAACCTCCGAAAACACCTGAAACTTGATAATTTGAAACCCACTCTCCTATCCCTAGTGAGAGTTCCTACTCCTTGATTTTGAACAAATATTCACCTGCTATATCCCCAGCAGAAACAACTAGCACTCATTTTACACCTCTTTCTAGGTCTGTTGACTTAGGAGTCTGTTGGTTTTATTGATCTCATCGGCCAATGCCAATATGTGTGGTGTGCCTGCCCAGCACACCACACCTATTAGAGGTCTATTTGTTGACCTCACTTTTGGTTAATGTTTATTTTTCCCTCTTTCGTAACCTAGGGTCTAGCCATAGGACTTTTTTGTTGACGATTCCTAGAAAACTAGAAAAGGTATCCTCACCATTAGAAACTCTAAACTCTTCCTTGCTCAACTTGAAGTTCCACATATTGGTCCAAACCTGAGGTCGGTATGGAGGATCTCAAGGAGAGTCCCCATAGGACTACTTAACCCTAGGGTTGACTCTGGGTGTTGGTCTAGAGCTAGTTCACTCACATGCACTCACTATCACCTATACTCACTTGCAACCCTAAACCCAAAATTGTTGACTTTGATCCCTTGATGTTTTGGGAGGCTCATGTAGATGGTCCCCTAGACCCACTAATCCTAGGCTAGGGTTGACACCACAATTCTACCAAAATATCCAACTTAGCCTTTTACCCCCAAATTCATCCAAATTACCTAAATGCCCTTGAAACCCTAAATTTGGCCAAAATTCCCAATTTCAGCCAAAATACCCAAATCTTTTCAAAAATCATTTCAAACCATTTCAAAATACCCAAATTGACCAAAACCACCCAAAATTGCCAAAATTACCAAAATACCCCCAAATTTGCCAAAATTTAAAAAATACCCTTGACACCCCAAACTTTCCCAAAACCTTCAAAATCACTCCAAATCTCTCCAAAACCAATTTCGATGCTTCAATTGAACTGAATTTGGTCAATTCAATCATTTTGACCAAAACCCTCAAATTGTCTTTAAAGACCCAATCTCTTCAAATTCATCCCAAATGTCCATCAAATTGGCCCCAATTCCCATCAATTTCAATTCTAAACTTAAATTCATCTTTCATATGATCAATATAAACCAAATCAAAACCTAATTGACCCATGCTTTGAGCTCAATTTTAATCCAAATCAAAACCCCTGATTTTAACCATATGAAGTAACCCCACCTAATTGAACCTCATAACCTACTTAGTTTGCCCTAATTTGAATCCTAATATCTTCCTAACAATCCTACACATCAAATTGGACCTTTAATTAGCCTTGGTGAAGCCTTAATTTCATTTAATTTTAACCAAAGTCCAAAATCCCCAAATTTGCCCCAAATTGGCTCTAAATTCCACTAGATTGAATGTCCTAACCCCAAAATTGGCACCCAGTTGATGTTGAAAACTCTTTATGACATTCCTATAGACCATTTTCAAACATCAAATTAGACCTAACCCAAATTTAGCCCAGCTTAAACCCAAATCTAACCCAGCACCCCCAAATTGATCAAATGTCTAAAATCCTCCAAATTAAACATCTAAGTCAATTCAAAATCACTCCAAATCATTTTCAACCCTCTTATGAGAATCATCTATAGTATATTGAGCAATCAATTGAGCTCAATGTCATGGCTAGCCTAACCCAAACCCAACTTCTAGGAACTTTGACCCAAATTGAACCCCTTCACCGAAATTGCCTTAGCCATACCTAAGCCACCTAATTGATGACACCACATCCACCAAATACACCATATGAACCAGGCTAGATCCACCTAAACTAGACAAGGTGAGCTATGGACCAATGGTCCCTTGATTTAAGGGATTTCACCCCATATTTGGCCTAAACTCAATAATCTTGGCCATCATCACTTACCCTCAGAAGTTAACCATCATTAGCAACCCCCTAGCCTCTCTGAGCCAAGAAGTGACTTGACTCTGGCTAGCCACCAGCTCAGCCACCGAAAACAACCAGCCCAAGGGAACCCTAAGTGTTCATAACCCAAAATTAAACTTCCTTAAGCTAGCTAAGCCCATTGACCATTAGAGCCTTTCTTCCCTCCACCTCAGCAAGCTTTAGCACCCAACTCCCAGCCCTGAGATCCACCAGGAAGCCATGGCTTTAAATTGACCTCTCCACGGCCAAGGAAAAGAGTGCTTGGAATCTTAAGGAAACTTTGCCAAAATCTCACAAGAGCCTCTCCAAATCATCCCAAGTGTAATCCCCTTGCTCTCAGTCACTGATATCCACCCCTTAGAGCCACATTCTTCACTTACAATTTCCCTAAAACTAGGAAAGATCTCTCCACTCTACCATAGTGCACCAAACTTCAATTAATTGTGAACACACCATCTCCATAGTGAAAGAAGTTGATCCCCCATAAAGGCTCCCTATGAAATAGCCTCTAAGATAGCTCTAGACCAACATTTGAAATCGAGTTTGATCAAAAACATACCTAGAAAATTCACTAGGGCACAAGGTTTCATCTAGAGGTTCTTTAGATCCAATCGAAGCTACTACAACCATCTGATTAAAGCATCCCCTCTCAGACAAAGGTATTGAACCCCAACCCTTATCCAAGCTTATTTTGATTCATTATACGTATTTATTGTATTTCATACCATATATACCATATGGATTAGTTCGTCTAGAGAAGATGAATGTTTAGAAACAAATCCCATATGATTTGGTTGAGTCTAAGTAAAGATCTTAAGGTTTTAGTGAGAACAATTTACGAGTTCGGTCAAGTGGGGACGATGACCGAGAGTCGTCCAATCGCGCGTTTATTTCATCAATGGAGGAGATCAAGCCGAACGAGAGGATGGTACGTGAACCACGAGCCGTGTGGTAATTGAGATGGATGGCGACATCGATTAGTGGAGCACTGCGAGTGAGTTCGGAGTCGTCGTATGATACAGTCAGCGTCGCATGGATAAGTAGAAAAATAGGGATTTTTGAAATATTTTAAATGCCTAAACTTCAAAAAATCATATCTTTCTCTAGAAAAATTATAAAAATAAAATAAAAATACATCTTGCTTAGTGAACAAAGGAAAATTATGTGGACTAAAAATAAATATTATTTACTTATTTCTTGATTTTTAATGAATTAAATACCATCTAGAGTATTTTAATTCATTATGATCAAAAATTGCTCACTAAGACTTGAAATTTTAAGGGTTTATTTCTAATGATAGAGACTACATCCTCCAATTTTTCCAAGGTCATAGGGTATCTCTATGCTTCTAGCCCTAATTTTCAAGCTAGGGTGACTATTTTGGCTTATTTTAATTGTATAAATGAAAATATCATTTAGAAATTTATGGGAATAATTTTGGCAAAGTTTCTGTGATCAAAGAAGCCTAGGAAAAATATCATGATGTCTTGAATTATCTCGTAAATTTCTTAATTTTAATTAAATGTAAATATCTTGTGTTAATCTTTGTAAATTATATATTTATCAAAATATGACAAAATCAATCCCACGTTATTCATAAAAATTATTTTTATCCATTATAAAAATTTGAAAATTATTTAACCAAGTTCAAGTATTAAAGTTGATTTTCTATGAAACCTTGTATTTTTGTACAAAAATAATTATATTAAATTACATACACTTGGGAAAATTATGAAAAGTGGTTTTCCGAGTTCCTTATGATCAGAGGCACTTGGAAAAAATAAAAATTACTTTTTAGAAAATACTTATTTTTTAAGCTTTATTTTGAATTTTAAAATAATAAAAAAGTAATTAAAAATTTCAAAAATATCAAAATAGTTCAAAATGTGCCTAATTGCTCTTTGATCACTTGGGACTCATTAACATATTTTTCCTAATTTTTCCTAAGTTAAAAATAAGTTTTTAAGACTTAAAAGTAGATTTTCCTCATTTTCCCATTGGAATAATTATAATAAATAATTCAAAAAATCATGAAATTTTGTCTAAGTATTTCTCTAACCTAGGGAAATCTCTAATACTTCTCTCATAAATAAAAACTTTATTTTAGAAAAGTCAAATAAATCAATTTTTGAAAATCATATTTTCTGAATTTGAAAAAATATATAAATAAAATAAAATTTTGAGAAGTCTACATATTCTCCTTTGATATTATAATTACCTTATGGATACGACACTCTAAACCTCAAAGTCATTTAAGTTGTGATTAATGAGTTATGAGGTGAAGTGCCCCAAGGGCAAAGTGGTAATTTTAGACTTTGGTGCCTTAATCAAAATTTAGGATTAACGAAGAGAAAATGAGTAATTTTGATCTTAATAAATATATTTGGATGATTGAAATACAATAGATTTAAAGGGTAGAAACTCACTCACCACCCTTGCACAACATCAAAAAAATCATAACTCTCCTAACTTTCATGACTTGGAAGTCAACTAAGATCAAATGATTCTCAAGTGATGGGCTTAAGATAGCAAAAGATGATAATTTGTTTTTCTTAAGCCCAAGGTTGAGGATGGTTTGACTATTTGATAATCATCCTTTTTCACAAATTATGATTGTTAAAGGCTTAGTAGTGACATTGGCTTGATGTCTAAACTCAATTGATTGGATTTAGAAGATAACATGATTGGTGATTAACATCTTTAAGCACTACAAACCTGACTTTAATTGCGGGCACCAAAATTTTAAATGACCTAAACTTGCCTTAGGGGCGCCCACTCACATAACTTTTAAATGAAACATTAATTAATTAACTGGGTACCTTATCCTCGAGATAATTAAATTGTCAAGTTTCATTCAGCAACGGGGTAGTCACACATCAACCTCGGATGATTAATGGAACAATACGATAAGTCCAAAATGAACTCGGAATATTTCAAGAGATCGTCAAAGTGATCTAGGATCATGCCTTGAGCATTTTAAAATCTATTGGACTTTCTGAAGGGCAAATTGGACCTACCATATTTTGTTCTTAAATCATTCATTAGGATTTTCTAAGATTTAATAAAATCATAACTTGGGATTTGGTAGCTAAACCTTCATCTACTCCTGCAATTTAAATTTCCTACAAAATTATATACATGTCGTGCAAGTACTGAACTTTTAGGTGGTGGGACAAGAAGAATCAATAAGTATGTTTTTAAATTAATGCATTTACCTTTCTGTACTTCTTGTCTCGAGCTTGCATGTTAAACAACGATCTCACCCTGCATGAAAACCAAAACTGCTAGGATAACCGCAAAAGCAAAACCAAAATTAAAATCAACTAAGATAAAATTCACTGCCACAATATTCAAAATATAAGACAACTCAAAATTTAATCACAAACATCACAAAACAGCAATTGCAACAAAATTAAGATGTCTCTATGAGATGATCGGGAATACCTCGGAGAAGGTAACCTACGGTTGCTAACGAGACTTCTGATGGTCTAAATGAAAGTATGGAACTCATTAGGTTGAGTTTAATAAATTTATTTGGATTAAGTGAATCCGAAAGAAAATAGTGGTGTCAGAATGAGGGAACCGTAGAATCCTAATCGATGTCGCTCTAATCAACTTTAATATGCCCAATAATATTTAAAGAACTATAATCATAGGGACATCTGATTTGACACTATAACTTGACACATTAGAAAACTTAAACTCGTCATGGCAAGGAGCTTGGAGCATTCCTATGGGTAGCACTCTACGACAATGATCTACAATAACAAGATGATCTACAACAGCATATCTCTCCTTAGAATTAAACAACAAACCATAGGATTTCAAGGTTATTTACTTATGTAACATAAATCCTCAACTCATCTTTAGTCCTTTGTACAGCTCTGTTGTATAATATAAGCCCTAACTCATTTTAGGATTCTGAGGTTGTCATCTGTCGTAACCTAAATCCTCACATTTTCCAGGTTATTTATGTGATTATTTCACATAAGTGTAAGCCCTAAATAACAAAATTGACAGAGTGAAACATTTAAATATTTCTCCTCAAAACTGAAACCAAACATTAGCATAGCTTGGGAAGTCACTGAGGTTCTCCTCAGTATTTGTGAATCCCCTAGTTCTTCCTCATTTGGACTCTACAAAAAAATGTTCCAAATTTGAGTTATTCCATTTTTCACACCTCTTTGTCCGATCTCGTTGAAAAGTCTTATCCTTT
>NEWO01000363.1:220751-234606 GCA_003013225.1 Phalaenopsis aphrodite | reverse complement strand
GATTCCGACGGCCGACAGCTTCCAATGGGCAACCCCACAACCCAAAATAATGCCGACATATAGCTTATGAGGAGGTTATGGTCAGATGTCTTAGGGGCAATTACAATGTGGAATTTCCAACTTGCCCTAGCTTCACTCCTTATACTCCAGACCATGATGATAATGATGATGAAGAAGAAGATGATGATCATGATGAGGAAGGGGATGAAGATTGATATTTTAAGAGTTTAGTTTGTTATTTTTTTTGTTTGGTATTTTGATTGTTTGTAGTCTGTTTTATTTGAAACTGTTGTAGTAAGAACTTTAATTATAATATTGTTTTGTGGACCTAACTGTAATAGAAAATGTAGATTTTTACTTTTTCTGCATTTCTAGTATTTTTTCAATTTCTGTTTATATTTTAAATTCTTATTAAATCCTTTAAAGTATATTACGTTTCATTTAATCCTTTAAAGCCTGTATTTCTAAAGTTAGTACCTGCAGTATACCAAAGCCTAGTTTCATACTCAGAAATCCTCTACATGTTAGTTTTTATTTTCATGAATTTATTATTTTCTTTTATTTCCAAAATTTTGTGTTAAATACTTAAAAATTTAAGTTTGGGGGAAAGAAAAATTTCTTTTAAAAAAAAGTCAGCTAAATTTTATTTGTCCTCAATTAGCTATATTTTTAAAATTAATTTAACATGACCTGGGATTTTAAGTTTTAACTTTAAATGATTATACTTATGTTTGTAAATATTATGGTAAATTTAGGTAAAAGTTTTTAATAATGAAGGTCAATTCTAAAGTTACAGATATTTGGTATGAAAAGATAAGACTGTATTTTCTATTTAAAGTAAAGGAAATTATTTTTAAAGTATCAAGATATTTAGAGTTTCTTGTAAGAAGAAAAGAATGAGACTTTTTGAGAAATCACAAAACTAATATGAATTTATAAAGTAAAGAAAAGCTAAATAGTTTTAACTTTAACAAGTGGATAGTGAAGTTCAAAATTATTAAAGGTTATCCAGATATATTAATCCTCACTGGAAAAATAAAAAGAAAAGAAAGGATTGAAAAGATTCTAAATAAAGAAAAAAAAAGAAAAAAATGTGTGAGCAGCTTGAGGAGATGCCTAATATGAAATTAGCTTCACTTGAATCAACTTAAAGAAAAAGCTATATTACATTTTCTAAGCTTCTATTTGAGTATTATCACCTTTACTAGTAAAGTTTTCATGAAATTCTTTTTCATATGAATATTCTAAGTATCCTTGATATGTCAAATTATAATTCTTCTTAAAATGAATAAAGATTTAGAAATTTTAGATTAGATTACTAAGTACTCTTGACTTAGAGTTTGAATCTAAGTTATTAAAAGTTTTTCTTAAATTTTACTGTTTTAATTATGAAACTAAAGTATAGAAGTTTATAAGTTAATATCTGTCGTTTGTCATATGCTTTTATGTATTAAAAGTGTCACTTGAGTAAAAGTAACATTTAAGTTTGGGGGATTTTGATACACCAAATTAATGTGTTCTTTTAAGTATACATTTAATACTTATTTTTTATGATATTGCACTTTAAAGAAAGTTATTTTCAAGTTTTTCTTGCAAATATATCAATTTTAGGCATTTTGAGCAAAAATAGTAAACAAGACAAAATTTGGAGCCAAAACAATGACTTTTGTGATTCTGGTGCCTGAAGCCCCGCTTTATAGAGAATTGGTGTCGGAAGCATCAAAATTGGTGCCTGGAGCACCATTTTACAGAGATCTGGCACCTGAAATGTGAGATTTGACTTTTGAAGTGCCAGATTTGACACCTAGGGCACCAAAACCTAGAACAACATGTTCTTAAGCAAGTTGGTGCTTGAAGCGCCAGAACCAGCGTCTGAGGCACCTGAGATGACTTTTTCGTGAATTAAGGCGGTTCGGGATAAATTTTTAGAAAATTTTGAAGGGACCGCTTGTTCTAAGTTCCCCATGGTATGATTCAATGCATCTAAACACTTTGAAAGGTTCTTTTATGAAGGATTATTTCTCTTGGATCAATAGACAAATCTTTTGGAATTCAAAAGGGTTGACTTTTGGATAGAATTTTAGAGGGAATTTTAAATTCTTTTTGGAGGGAAGCAGCTTCTAATAAAAGAGAGAGAAGTCTAAGGCATCAAAGAGAGGGGCGTGTGAGGGATTTTTGAAGAAGGAAAGAGAGAGAGAGAGAGAGAAAGTCAAGGGCTTAGAGATTTTCTTCAAGGATTGTAAGAGAAGAGGAAAGGTGAGAGATTTCTTCTTTAGTACACTTCAAAGAGAGAATTGAGAGTGCATGTAAAGGGAGAAAGTGTTTGAAGAGAACTTCTAGGTTTTTTCTTGGGAAGGATTGTAAGATAAGTTGTCTTTTATTTCTTTATTTTTGTAAATTTATTTTTATATATGAAATCAATGTTTTGTTGTTTCCTTCTCATGAAATCTGAATAGTCTTCTTTATCATTCTCCCTACTTTGAGATATATTTTGTGAAGAATTGATTTTATTTTATATGGTTTTCAATGTCAATAATTTGTGATGATTCAAAATTTGATCTTCATTTACTTTTCGACTTGGCTAATCCAAATGTTATAATGTGTTGAGAAATATATGTTCCGAAAGGCCTATGATTTCTACAACATGGTGAGAGTCACATTTGATTCTATGGGAGAGGATGTCATCCATGTGGTTGAGTGAAAATAAATAGGGAAATACACTTTTTTGGATGTACAATTGGAGATTAAAACCCGAATTTAGTCCAGTTGATTGGAAACTAATGCGAGATTGTTAGCCCTCAGGTGAGGGAGTAGTGGGAGCTCTAGAGTGGCAGCCGATATCCTCCCAACCTAACCATGGAATTAGGTACCAAACTCTAAATTAGTCATTGTTCTTTATACACTTCGAGGAGGATAAAGAATACAAGCATAAAACAACTTTTATATCTTTTAAAATGATTTTAGTTACTCCATAATCCTTATACTCATTGTAAAAAGGAAGGATACTTTCTTAAATTTGAACTCTTCATCACAAAAATTTTGTTTAGTTTTTGTAAGTTTATTTTTAAAAGTTTATCAATTAGTTTAATTAGCTTAGTTCTTTTAGTTGCATTTTGTTAGCATTCCCTAAATTACTTTAGATTCAAATTTTGTACTTCATTTTTGTAGTTTAGATTGTGTTTTACATTGTGATTATAAGAATTTATATATATATATATGCATTTCCAACTTCCCTATGGGATCGATATCTAGGACTCAGTAGAGCCCTTTATTACTTGAGCGATACGTATACTTGTGTTATTATTAGGGGATTTGACAGTTTAAAGTATTTTTAAAAGATAAAATCATTTTCACTAAAGTTATTGTTTTTGGTATTACATTGCAAATTTATTATTATATCTTTCGTGTGTATTTTATAATATTGAAAAATATTTACAAAAGTAATACACAAATCCATCGCATCAGGGCGTGAGCCTTACATAACTTGCATAATAGTAAGATTTATCTGCCACTATCTTCCATCTTTTCCAAACATGTTATACTTTGCTTTCACTTTTAAGTTGGATTTTAGGAAACCATTTCCTACTTGGGATAGCGCTAAACTATGTTTAAAAGTTTAGTAGGCTAGGGATTCACCCTTTACAATAATTTATAATACTTTTCTTGTGGGATTGAAACATGATACTACTTAACTACATTATTACTTGGCACGTATACTTGTGTTGTGCAGCTTACTTAATTTGTGGTAAGTTTTGGCATGTCAAGTATTTTGCTCCGTTACTAAAGAAAGGCATTAAGAAGAATTTTGATTTTATGAGAGCTTTAGTTGAACTACTGAGAATCTAGCTTTAACAATTTTTGTTTTCTTTTTCTATTTATGTCATATTTTTTTTACGCTTCTATTTTTCTATATTTTCATCCAGGTGCTAAGAAATAAGGAAGCTAAAAAAATTAAATAGCCAAAAAATAAATAAATAAATGTTTCAACAGTTTGGAATTGCATATTCTAAGGAAATCTAATTTATACCTTTTCAGAAGTATAACAACCCATCGATGGCTTAATATTACATTAATTTTCAACACAAAATAAATGCCCTTCAGAAAAACTAATTTATGCCTTTTCAAAAATACTATGACCTATTAATGACTATCAATCACATGAATTTTTAAAAACTTACAATAGGAACTCGATTTGATGCCCCATATTATAACACCTACAACCCAAGTTGGTCAACTTACAGAAAGTTCAATTGGACTAGTGGAGTCCTAAGTGTAGAGAACTAGCAATAAAGGAGCCCCCAAACTAATGTAGTAGAATAATGAAATAATCAGGATAATGGCTACCTTGAAAAAATGAGTATTTGAATGAATTGACAATAAACCTACTAAATTAATTACAATACTAAATTGCAAGATTAAGAAACATGGAAAATCAAATAAAGCAGTTAGTTAGCCTAGTATCCCAATAGATGTCAGAGGTAGTGGAGAGCCATAACATAGAATCTAAAACAGTTTTCCTTGAAGATCAAGCTGAGTTGGAAGATTTTGGTGGAACAATGATTGAGGAAGAATCTACGCTTCTTTTCATGACACCCCCTTGAAGTGCGAGGGAGAAATTTGAGGCTATAGTATCACCCATAAGAAAGCCCCAAAGGGAAGTGTTGGAAGAGATCCATAGGCAAGAGAGTGACCTAGTAGAATTTGATCTAGAACCTAATAAACTAGGGAGAACCTAACCAATAATTTAAAAGAGTTTGAATTATCTTATAGGGGCCTTTTTCTTCCAAATTGTGATAAAAAAATTGATTGAAAAAATGTTAATTAATTGGGAGAATATTGAATTTAGAGAATACTCTTAGTAATGATCATATGAATAACTCTCTACATACCCTTGAGAAGAATACTATCAAACTTAGAGGGAAAAGTTATAAGAAAATTAAATTTTGAGGACTTAATAAAAAATATAGGATAACTAAAGTATTAGAAAATTTATTGGGATTTACTATAGTGGAATTTTATTCTTGGAGGAAGCCTATTTTGTAAGGATAAGGATGTTAAACCAAGTGTTATCTTAGGAGACAACCTAAGTGTTATTTGTTGTGTTGAGCATTTTTTCACTTTCTATATTTATTTAAAATTTTTTATTGAAATCTGTATAGAAATTTTCCTCAACATTTTCTTTAAATTTTAATTTTGATTAGCTTTAAATTTTGTCCCTCAACAAATTAGTTAGTCCCATATGATGGGGTAGGAGTTGAGAACCCCGATTTTTGCTTCTGCTATACTTTGGTTCCTCTTCTGATTTATGCATTGTTACATATGTTACATACTTGTACTATATGTTTTCAGAATCTCATTGCTACTTTGCATGCTCTTTCTTTTTTCTTTACTTACCTATTTTTATCTTGTTTACTACTACTACATGTCCTCATTTTTTAGAAGAAAGAAAGTTTGGGAGAAAATTATACTTCTTTATAAATTTGAAGTAGTTCATAAAACTCAGTAAAAGAGGAAATGTTAAAAGGTAACTTCTAAAAGAAATTCCACTTAATTCAACCTACTTATAATTTTTTTAAAAAAGGGGATAGATATTATATAATAAATATTAATCATAATATTTTAAAAATAAGGTTTTAGAACATAACAACTTCTAATTGTACTGAAGGAAATCTTGGGATTTTTATAAAGGTGTAATTAAAATATTAAACAACAAACTAAAGATGTTTTATGCCTTTTTTCAAATTTTTTATAGATAGTTAGGGATGTTTTAAATATTAACTATAAGATAACATGAAGGTGTGCCATTAAATAATCATTTTTTGAGACCTGTCACTTATGAGAAACTAACCTTCATCATATTTAAAAGAAAAAAGAATGGTGACTCACTAGATATCGTAATTATTAGGAAAAAGAGAAAAAGAAAAAGAAAATGAAAAAGAAAGAAAAAAATAAAAAAAGAAAAATAACAAAGAGACAAAGTCAAAAACTAAAAAGCTTTGAGAATAAGCTTGGTGTTGGCGTGACAAATTTAAGGAAATAAAGAACCAAGAAGGTGTCTATTTGAACTTAGGCGATAAGATATTTTCATGATTCTTCAATGAAACCCATCAGTGTTATCCTCAAGAGAAATTTTAAGTAGAATTAAGTTGGCTAATTCCACTAAAATTGCTTCAAAAACATTAGATGCTATTGAAGATATTTTCAACATCAACAATTTAAGACTTTGGGATTTTTTAAGGGCAGAACAAAGGGAATTAAAGAAAAAATCAAGTTATTAATAATTATGAATAACTGAAATGATATTTAAACATTTTATTGGACTTTGACAAGGAAGATGAATAGTTTAGAAACCTACAAGAGTACATATTATATTCTCATGGGGCCCACTTTGAGCTATGCGATTACATGAGGGCAAGTAACGAGGTAAGTTTGAGGGTATTGAAATGCGTCAATTCAAAGTGGTTTGAATTTTAATTGTTATATTGCTGATTTATCATAGATTTATACTTAAGAAAGGCTTTGGTTGATGTTGTACAGGTTATAGGTGGTGAATACGAGCATTTTAGAATGAGAAAAACCAACATAAAAGTGGCATAAAGTGGCAAAACCACACTTAAGAGAGGCATGACCACACCTTGAAGAGGTGTGCCATGATAAGTGAGTGATAGTAGTGGAATGACTAAGCCTAGATTTGGTGAGATCATGCCATCAATTTAAACTTTTGGTGCCAGCATGCCAAGATCAGGCTTGACTACGTCGGGATCAGCGTGACTACTTCTCCCAATTAAGACGCTTGGCGTGACCATGCCAACGAAGAGGGAAATCATTTTAGAAATAAATTTTCCTACCAAATTCATAGATTATAATATATTAATTTTTTCTAGGGCTTCTTTTGAGGAGGATGGATCAGAAGAGAGTTGGAGGCAACTAGATAAAGGTTTTAGAGAGTTTTACTTAGGATTCTATTCTCCCTTGACTGTTGAGGTGCTAAGGGTTTTTTCCACCTTTTTCCTTTGCTTGATCTTACGTTTCTAAAAGATTATTATATGAGAGAGGAATTAGTTATTGTTGAAGAGGGAATAAGTTGGGTTGTAAGTTCATACTTTAAGTTTTTATTTGTAATGATGAGTTTAATGGAGTGTTTTTTTGTGTTATTTCTAATATATCTAGCTAAATTTCCTTTCGCACTTCTTTGATTTATGGGATGCATTTTGTGATTTTCTTGGATGATTTCTTTCCCTATATTATTTTTTTGAGAAGTGATGGCTCTTCGGCAAATTATGTGATGTGTGTTGTAAATATCGTTTAAAATTACAATACACACACGGCAACACTAATAGTAAATATGTAGTTCAACCCATAAATATGCAGTTCAATCCAAATAAAATAAACTCAGTATAAATAATTTTATCTTTTAAAATCTCTAAGCTATCGAACCCTATAATAAGAACGCAAGTATACGTATCGCTCAAGTAATAAAAATCTCTAATGGGGTTCTAAGTATCGAACCCACATGGAGTTGAAAACTCTTATGGTTATAACGTCAAACACAATATTTAAACTATAAAACTTAAGTAAGAAAAAAAATTATAATAAATTTAATGCGTGCTAAATGAAATGCAGTTAAAATAACTAAGTTAATTAAACTAATTGTTAAACTTCAAAAGTATACTTATAAAGACTAAACAAAGTTTTGAAATGAAGAGTTCAAATTTAAGAAAAACATCCTTCCCCTTTACAATGATTTTATGGAATGTGAAGCAATTAAAATAATTTAAAATACATATATAAAAATTGAATTGTGCCAAATAGGAGCAATCCTATTTTTTACCCTTTGAGAGTGCATAAAGATGACTGATTAATCTAGAGTTTGGTCCCTAAATCTGTGGTTAGGTTGAGAGGATACTAGTTGCCACTACAAAGATCTCACTTCTCCCTTGCCTGAGGACCAGAAATCTCACCTTAGTTTCCAAGCAACTTGACCAAATTGGGGATTTTAATATGCCACTTTAAAATCTTCAATTATGTGTCCATCAAAGTATGTTTCCCTATTTATTTGCACACAATCCCATGGATTACATTCTCACCCATGAAATTGAATGTGACTCTTTCCTTATTATAGAAAGCAAAACCCTTTTGGATCAAATGTTTCTCAACAAATTTTAATCTTTCAATTGTCTAGATGGAAAATTAAATGAAAATCAGAGTTCAAATAATCACAATTTATTGTCATTTAAAACCTTATGAAACAAAACTAGTACTTCACAAAACCATATCTCATTATAGGGAGAAGGATAAAGAAGAATAAATAGAATTCATGAGAAGGATACTTCAAAATATGGATTTCATAGATATAAATAAGTTTACAAAATAAAGAAAGAAAAGAACACAACTTATCTCATACTCCTTCCCAAGAAAATCACTAGAAGTTCCCTTTAAGAACTTTCTGTCCTTCAAATCACACT
This sequence comes from Phalaenopsis aphrodite, assembly GCA_003013225.1. NCBI lineage: Eukaryota > Viridiplantae > Streptophyta > Magnoliopsida > Asparagales > Orchidaceae > Phalaenopsis > Phalaenopsis aphrodite. Next base: position 226,141 of record NEWO01000363.1, on the reverse strand, counting down.
CAATTCTCTCTTAGAAGTGTAATGAAGAAGAAATATCTCACATTCCCTCTCCTCTTACAACCTTAGAAGAAAATGCTCTCTTGTCCAAGACTTCGCTCTCACACCAAAACTTCTCTCAATCTCATGCCCCCATTTTTTTTATATTAGGGCCAGCCTTCTTTCAAAAGGAATTCAAAATTCCCTCCAGTTTTTCCCTTAAAAGTCACATCTCTTAATACCAAGAGACAAGTCCCTTCGTCCAAGAGGTATGTCTATTCATTAAAGAGTCTTTGCAAAGTGTCTAGATACATTGAACCACTTAATGGGACGTTTGAATTGTTTAGGACTTCAAAAATCACTAAAAATAGTCACGAACCACCTTAGTCCATCTTAATTTGTCTCTGACGCTTCTAGCACCAATTCTGGTGCTTCTGGTGCCAGCCTAATGAAGTTTGCGCTGTTCTCTAAATTAGGCGCCTTTGGCGCCAATCTCTAGCTCTTCTGGCATCAGTTCTCTATAAAATGGGACATTTGGCACCAAGTTCTGATGCTTCTGGAGCCAGCTCTCTAGAAAATAGCACCTCTGGCGCCAGTTCTAGCACCTTTGCACCAAGATCATGAAAATCTCCATTTTAGCTCCAAATTTCCTCTTTTTTGCTACTTTTTTCTCCAAATGCCAAAATTGATATACCTGCAACAAAAACTTGAAAAATACCCTTCTTTAAAGTGTAATATCTCCAAAAATAATCATAAATTGTATAAATAAAATAGTACAATATTTTTGTGTATCAAAATCCCCCAAACTTAAATGTTATTTGTCCTCAGGTGACCCTTTTACTATATAGAAATATGACTTATGGCAGAGACTAACTTTTAAACTTCTATAATTTGTTTTAATAAATATAATAGTATAACTTAAGAAAAACTTTTAACAACTTAGGTTAAAACTATAAGTATAAGACACCTATTAATCAAGTATAAGAGTTTTGAATCTCCATTCATTTCAAGAAGAATTATAATTTGTCATATCACAGATACTTAGAATATCTATATAAAATAGAATTTCAAGAAATATTTATTAGTAAAGATACTAATACTCAAACACAAATTTAGAAAATGTAATAAAGCATTATTCCTCAAGTTGACTCAAGTGAAGCTCATTTTTTATTAGGCATCTCCTCAAGCCTTTCCTCACATATTTTCCTTTTCTTTTTTTTTATTTTCTTCTTTTAATTTTTCTTAGAATCATTTTCAATCCTTTCTATTATTTCTTACGTGAGGATTACTAAATCTGATTAACCTTTAATAATTTTGAACTTCACTATCCTCTTCTTAAAGTCAAAATTTCTTATCTTTCTTCACTTTATAAATTCAAATTAGCTTTGAAGATTTTTCATCAAGTATCATTCTTTTCTTCTTACTTGAAACTCTAAGATTCTTAATACTTCAAAAATATAATTTCCTTTCCTTTAAATAGAAAAACATAGTCTTAGTCTTTCATACTAAATATCTTTACTCTAGAATTGACTTTCATTATTAAAGATTTTTGCTTAAATTTATCATAATACTTACAAAAAAATATAGTTATTTAAAGTTAAACTCAAATATCCATGGTCTTGTTAAATTAATTTTCAAAGTATAGTTAATTTAGAATAACAAAAATTCAGTTTACTTCTTTTAAAGAAATTTTTATTTCTCCTAAACTTAAATTTTTAAATAATAAGTAAAGTATGTAGTACAAAAAATTTGCTTGTGAAAGAAAATAGTAAATGCATAAAAATAAAACTAACCTGTAGAGGATTTTGAATATGAAATTTAGCTTTGATATTTTGCAGGTGCTAATTCAAAAAGTACATACTATAAAGCATTAAATCACATAATATATCAAAGTATTTTCTAAGAAAACATAAATTAAGGACACAAACAGTAAACTAAAGCAACTAAAAATGCTGAAAAATAAAAACCTAAAATTTATTGTTACATTTACCAGTTCAATAGATCCATAAACCAAACACATAAATTGTTCCAATTCATATTATTAACAATAAAACATAAAAACAAACAAAACATAAGAACAGACTACACATAAAAACAAACAAAACCCAAATAAATTTTACTCTTCATCATCCTCCTCTTTCTCTTCCTTCTCTTCTTCTTCTTCTTCTTCTTGCACATAAGGCGTGAAGCTGGGGCATGTAGGAAACTCTACAGTGTGATCACCCCTCAAAAATCTAATCATTGCCTCTTCATATGCAATGTCGTGTGGGACTCTTTTCTTCTTATATACAATGATAGGCATTTCTGGCTTCTATACGACCTATTCTATTCTACATTGCTACTAGATCTGATTGTTTAATCATTAACTACTCCATAATATTTCCAATGAAATAGAACTAGAAGTAGATGGTCTTGCAGCTGATGTGGAGGGTCTATCACTACTTCCACTCCTAGATCCAACAAATGATTCAAATTTATGCACAGTGGGTTTTCTAATGGGTTTCAGTGGTTACAACATTTCTTCATTTCTACCAAATTCTACTCTTGATTGTTCACATAAAATGAAAATAAGGGCAGGATATCCCAAACAACTAGTTATCTCACTTCTAGCCATGCTCTGAGCATTATGCACAATAAGAGCACCAATATCAACTGCTTTCATTTTTTGAATGCAGAAATTCAACACTGCTCTTTCCTTAGTTACTTCGCTCAGGTGATTAGTTGTAAGAACTTTGCAGAGATGAAGTAATGTCATGCCTTAGATTGAACATTTAACATGGAAGTGGAGAAATTGACTTTGTGATTATTTTTAACTTTTCATTCTCCTCTTCCATCAGTGATATAGGCAATTACTTCATCAAGTGATGAATTAGTCATCACAAATTCAGCATACTCACAATGAAATTCATTTCTCAATCCATAAAGTGCATTGAATCTTCTTCGACTAAATTCAACTTGCTTACCTCAAACATAAATTTATTCGTCTGTGGTCACTCGAAGATTGGAAATTACTCACATTGAAATTCATTTCTCAGTCCATAAATTGCATGATTCTTCTTCAACTAAATTCAATTGCTTACCTTGAATATGAATGTGGTCATCTGTGGTCACTCGAAGATTGGCATAGAATTCTCAAATCACAGGAACAAAGGCCACTATGATAAATTAGCAAAAAGTTTCCCACTTCCGAGCAATAATCAACCTTTCGATCTCTCCTCGCGGATTTGAAAATGCTCGCTCCTGAATTAAATTCCTCAAGCCCATTTGAGTATTATTTCCTTGCATCAAAATCTCCCGTAAGCTTTTTTCTCTTTACTCTTGGAGTCATGGAATTTCTATATAAATTCAAATAAAATCAAAATAAATTCATAATATCAAAAAAAAACTCTAAAAGTAAGAATTATTGATAAGAAGCTTTTCACTATGGGTTCTCTTTAAACTTCTTCAAAAACTCTCTAATCTTTGGATTTCCAGAATGTAGGGTAAAACAATGGTGAAAATCAAAAATTTCTAAGTTAAATTGAAGCTCTTACCAAGAGAAGATGAAATCCAAGACTTTTAGTCTTTAAAATCTCCTCAAATCCACCAAATGTCAAGCCCTAGGTTGAGTTTGGCCTTGGTTTAGAGGTAGAAGATTACCCGAGCAGTAAAAATGGAGTTTTACATGGGTATTTAACATTTTTAAGTGAATTAGGGCGTTTTCGGGAAAATGGCACTTCATATGCCAAATCTGGTGCCTCAGTGGCCAACACCAAAAATTTTCAGATTTCAATTTTCTTCAAAAATCTACTGCGTACTGATCCTAGAAAATATAGTTATGTAAAATTTATAAAGTTGAATTTGCTTTACAACGGTGCCAAAAATTTGATGTGGTATTTTATGCATAATAATGTTAAGCACTTAATGTTGGGATTCTACGCAAGTATACGTATTGTTATCAAGTAATAAAAGACTTTCTATTTTCGTCCCAAATATCGATCTCACGAGGAAGGTTTAAATTTGAAATGATAAATTAACAAAGAAATTCACATAAATAAAATAAAATTATTGTCACTAATTTTTAATGTTTGAGATACTATCAAAACTAAATTATTAACTACTAACAAATTTTAAATGTAAAGTTTAAAATAGTAACTACTAAACTATGTTTATATGATGAAGTTTTCTGATATGAAAAAGCATATTTCCTACTACAATGAAATTTTAGTGAAATGAGATGAGATAAATTTTTTAAATATGTAATGTGCCAAATATGAGCAATTTTAAATTTCTACCCTGATTTCATGTTATAAAAAATCATTGGCTAATCTAAGGTTTAGTCCCTAAATATGTGGCTAGGCTAGGAGGATATTGGCTCCCACTCCAGAGCTCCCACTTCCCTTCCTCTGAAGGCTAACTCCCACTTTTAAACACTAAGATTAAATTGGATATTTTAGTCTGTCATTTGAAAAATCTCCAATTCTACACCTGACAATGTATATTTCCCTATTTATTTGCACTTAATTCCATAAATGAAATACTCCTTCATGGACTTAAATGTGATTCTCACTCTATTATAGGACTCATACTTCATTTCTCGGATCATATGTTTCACAACATATTTTAACAATTAAACTGGTCAGATCGAAAAGTAAATCAAGAGCGGAGTTGAAAAACCATCACAATTTATTTTATATTTTAAAATTGGCGCATCCAAAATATCTCTTCATTTCACCATATCTCATAATAAAGAGAAAGATAAAGGAAACTACTCATACTTCATGAGAAAGATACAACAAAACACAAATTTCATGTATAAAAGGAAGTTCATACAACAATAATAAACAAACAATAGTTATCTGAAACTATTTCTCAAATCAAATCCCTTATAGCCTCTCTTAGGAAATGTAGGAAAAAGAAATCTCTCACTTTTCTCCCTCTCAAACACTCTTAGAGAAGAATTCACACTTCATCTCACCACAAAAACTCAAAACTATAAAGAAAATAAATGACTAATGGTGTGGAATGGCATGGAAGGATGCAAAGTGGCACGAAGGGGGCGAAGAGATGTGAAGAGAGACCAAGAATGAGCGGAGGAGCATGAAGAGAGTATTTTCTGATCAATTTTGGCTCTAAATAGAGCCTAAGGTCGGTTTTCCAATAGGTGCATCTAAAAACTCTTCAAAAAGTGTCCAAATTTGTCAAATCTCCTAGACACGGGGTCTACACTGTCACTGGCGTTGTCGGCTCTAGTGGCCAATTAATTTTGATAGCGCTCTCCGTCAAACGACACCGTCAGCGCCCAGTCTGGCACTGTCGGTGCTGAACAATTTTTTAAAACTTCCAATTTGGCTCCAAATTTCATCCTTTTGCTTCTTTTTTGCTTCTAGTCCTAAAAATGAACAACCTACAATAAAATGTGAAAAATAACTTCT
>NEWO01000363.1:181770-206537 GCA_003013225.1 Phalaenopsis aphrodite | reverse complement strand
TATATATATATATATATATATATATTGAAAAATTCTATAATTTTCAAATTACAATAACCAACCCACAAACAATGCCAACATTGTTGTAGATACTGGTCCAATTGAACCAAAATGACCCGTGCATTGACTTAAGCTCAGTTAGATAAGTGGCCCAAGCCAACCCTCACTTGATTCGGCTCGTGAGCTCAATTAAAAAAAACATTAATGTAAATCAACTTAAAATATATTAAATTTTGCAATTTTAACTTTAAAATATTAAAAATATCATGAAAAATAATTTTTATATTTTATATTAGATAATTCTTATTATTTATCTCTTAATTATTCATTCGATTTGTCATGTTATTATAATGCTTGCTTACATTAATATTATTTTCTCTTTTTTTAATAAACAAGTCTACTTATGAGTCGGCTTGAACTCAAGCCAAAAGATGCTCGAGCTCGACACTAACTCTTTTACACCCCTACAATACCTAGAAGCTTGATCCAACTCAAAACACAATTGAGTATTTGATTGTCCTTCAATGAAAAGCATAACAAGATGTCTTACAATCTCGGAAAGACCAAGAAAAACAGGTAACTATAAACTCCAAAGGAACGAAAAACCCAATATAAAAATTCTTAACAAATAAAATACTTCAAATAGAAAGCTAAATATCAATGTCAACCATGTATAATGCTATATTTGAGCATTTCAAGTAATACATTATTGCAAACTAATAAAACAAAGTTGAGCGGACTTTTGACAAAGCTGGGTTGGAAAAATGAAGTAAAAAAGATTTTCATTCTTTTTTCCCGATCCCATTAGACATGTTATAAATTCCACGCCCCTGTTTTACCGAATACGATAAATTTATTAACAAGGAGAACATAAAATAAATAATTAAAAATTAAAAAATTGTTCTAGCATTCTGGAATAACTTACAATCAGAAATAAGGATGAGGCAGCCAGTGCTAAAGGGATACCAACAGACGTTATTGCATCATAACGCCCCTTCAGGTAAGTATGCTTATGAGCGTTCTGGAAATACTGCTGCAGCTGGTAAAGCCTCTCCCTCGGCAAGAAAGGTTCCTCTGACATCCTGAACCACGAAAAAGTTATAATTTGAGTCGCAGTTGAGGTTCTGACCAACTGAAACTCAGATATTTCTGCCCAATTGCACTGATCATAATAGGTAATTGTAGCAGTGAGCATTCCATTGCTTTGAATGATTTGGTTTTCAAATTGTACAAAAACAATTATAACTAAAATCCAAAATCTTAAAATCCAAACCAACCAAAATTTTGATAAAATTGAACCACGCGAAAAGATTTAAATAGTTCAATTATGAACATACCGAAATTTATTTATTAGTTTAGGTTGGGATATGCACAAACATCAAGAATGACATATCATACATGTATATTATCCATTTAATTTCATAAATCCTCCATTTAATTTCAAATATTCATTTTTTCAATCTGTTTGATTAAATGAAAATTAAAACTGAACTAATAAATAAAAACTGAATATTGAGATTTTAAAAATCAAAAATTAAAATACATATTTTAAACCAAACTGAATCAACCAATTTTTTTTGGTTCGGCTCGGTTTTTTGGTTTTTGACCAAATAATGACACCTCTAGGTAATAGGGAGGCGTTGCTCAAGTAACCAATTGGCCAATAACCTCAAGAATTAGATTTCTCAAAGACAATTAAGTGAAAAGTTACATGTAAGGGTGACGACGGGTTTGCTCTCCATTTCTGCCACAACAGCATTTGGCAACAAATATTACATATTCAAGTCGTTTTAACTCTTCTACACTCGAGTTGCTTAGTCTGTGGCTGGAAATTATGTTTTATGTACGCCATGAACCTCACCTTTTGATATTTTAATGTTAATTATCATTAATTTTTATGAGCTCTTAAACTTTTGGATTTCAAGGAAAAAGAAAATGTAATTTAACGCAGTCCAACCCACTATAGATGCAAGCCAAGCAGTAAAGGCGATTGTAATATTTATATTCATGTTTATGTCATCTTTATGCTACATAGTCCTGCCAACGTTTTTCATGTTTATGTGTTCCTATTCACTAATTTTAAGTTCGCTAGTGTTGATCATATACTAAAGGTTCCTCTCCTACAAAAACGTGCAAGAAGGAACTTGCGAGGATCAGCTGACGAATGAACTAATTTCACAAATTCCAATTAGTATAAGACACTTTCACCTGGTCCTACGTACATTTTGTTAGAAGTTATACATCAATATATAAGAGATTTTCCTCCAACCCAATTTCATTGAAATTCTACTGATTTTGTGGAAATTCCTTACATCCTTGTTGTCAAGTCCATAGGATGCATGAACACTTATAAATGCCCTCCATGACAATGTAAGGGGCAGATACTGCTCCTACACACTGTGACAAGTGTTCGAAACGTTCAAACTGTGTTGAGTTTATTCAAAGAAAATTTTTCTTTTGATATGGGTTGTACATGGGGTGTACAAGCCTCAACATGCCTAAGACATGTATGGATATAGAAGCAAGATAGACAAAAAAATTTAAGAAAAAAATTGTCATGCACAAGCACATCTCAAGCCCGGACGTAAAAAGTGAAGGGTTGCGTTAGGTAGTCGATAACTAGCATAAGACTTGTCGAAATAAAATCATGACATAAATTCTTTTGAACATTGTGTAAATGATAGGGCGTCCTCCCCTGGAAGCAACACCTAAATACAATAATAAGTGTGCAAGGGCCGCTTCACGGGCGCCCGGGCATAGTATCAAATAAGTAAGGGTTCTCACATTACGGGCTGATGCGGGTAAAGAAGTTAGTCATGAAACTAATGAATCTAGTATTATGATAGGATCTTAGAATATAGGTACTCTCAATGGGAAATTAATGGAATTGGTTGATATTATGATGAATAGAAAGATTAATATCTTATGTATTAAAAAAACTAAATGGGTTGGAGAAAAAGCTAAGGAGAATGATAACTTAGGTTTTAAACTTTGATAAACAGGAAAAAGTCGCACTAGAAATGGTGTTGGTGTTATTATAGATAAGGGTATGAAAGATAATGTTGTAAAAATTAATAGAATTGGAGATATAATTATAGCCTTAAGATTATTATTGATACTAAGATTTTTAATATTATAAGTGTTTATGCTTCTTACGTAGGTTTAGATATAGAGTCTAAAGATAAATTCTGGAATGACTTAGAAGATTTAATACAAATGATATCTATTGAAGAAAGAGCTTTTATTAGAAATCTAAATGGACATGTCAAAAGAGTGGTAGAAAATTTCAGAAATATTCATCGTGGCTACTGTTTTGGAGTGACCAATGAAGAAGGTAGAGTCATTTTAGATTTTGCTTTAACATACGATTTTGTTATTATTAATATTTTATTCAAAAAAATAGATGAACATCATATTGCTTTCAAGAATGTATGTAATAAAACACAAATTGAATATTTTCTTATGAGAAGAAGAGATCGTCAAAATTGTAAAGATTGTAAGGTCATTCGAAGTGAGAATTTAAGTACCCAACATCGATTATTAGTTATAGATTTTAAGATAAGAGCTGTAAAGTAAAGAATACTATAACATAACATCGTAAAATTAGATGGGGAAACCTAAAAGGCACAAATAAATTTATTTTTATGAGTAAAATTCAAGATTTTAACATTTGGGATGTTCATACAGAAGCGAATGTTATGTGGGATAAAGTAACGAACGCTATTAAACAAGTAGCAAAAGATGTACTTGAAAAATCAAAAAAAAAAGTTTCTATAAATAAGAATTTTTGGTGGAATAATAATATGCAAGAAAAGATAAAATATAAGAAGATATGTTATAATGTTTTGTCCTGCACTCAAACCCACAAGCATTCCAACCCAAAACGAGCAATCAAATTGAATCTGTTAATCAAAATTGACGTAATCTTCGATGTCTGGTGGGTGATCAATTTCAGCAAATGGGATATGATTTCCAATAATTGAATTTATTCATAAAAGTTTAAAGCATTATACGACAAGAAAGGCATCATTTCAAATTATTCATAGCAACACTCGGAAAAAAATTGTAAACCTTCTGACTTACCTTTACATACTGCATTTTTTATTTGCTTATAAGTTTGGTTAAGCTAGGCGTCCCTTGAAAGTAAAACACTATATGGTCTGAATATGGTTTAAAATGTGCAAGAGCTGTTATATTGACGCCCAGGTGTAGCGCTAAATAAATATATGTTCCTACATTATGAGAGAATGCAAACAAAGTAGTAACTAATATTATGATATAAACTTGTAATATAAATACTCTCAAGTTAGATTAATGGAATTAGTAGATATTATGATTCATAAGAAAATAAATATCTTATACATCCAAGACTAAATAGATTTGAGAAGGCTAAAGATATTGATAACTTAAGTTCTAAATTTTAATATTCAAGTAAGAGTCATACTAGAAATGGTGTTGGTGTCATTATATATAAGAGTTTGAAAGATAATATTGTAAAAATCAAGAAAATTTAAGATAGAATTATAGTCCAAAGGATTTTCGTTGATACTAAGATTTTTAATGTTATAAGTGTTTATGTTCCTCAAGTAGGTTTAGATATATGTTAAAAAAATTATAAAATTACCTTAAAATAATAACAAAATAATACATCTTGAAGAAAAAAATTTTATTGAAAAAGATTTAAATGAACATGTTGGTAGACTAATATAAAATTTTAGAAATATTCATGGTGGCTACGATTTTGGAGTGATTAATGAAGAAAATAATCATATTAGATTTTGTTGTAGCTTATGATTTTGTCATTACTAACATTTTATTTATGAAAAGAGATAAGCATATTATCACTTATAAAAATGAATCTAACCAAATATAAATTAATTGTTTTCTTATTAAAAAAAGAAATCTTTGATATTATATAGCTTGTATGGCCATTCTAAGTGAAAAATTAATTACTCAACATTGATTATTGATTATAGATTTTAAAATAAAAGGTTGAGAGATGAAAATATAACAAAATATTATTACAGAATTTGATGGGGGCACTTAAAAGACAAATAAAATTATTTTTATAAGGAAACTTCAAGATCTTATAATTTGTGATGTTCATAAAAAAATAATGATATTGCAGATTAAATAATAAGTATTATTAAGCAAGTTAAAAATGATGTCTTGGAGAATCAAAAGAAAAAACTCTTATAAATAAAAATAATTGGCGGAACAATAATGCACAATAAAAGATTAAATATAAAAAAACTTGTTATAAAAATTGATTTAAAGGTAAAAGCTTGGAGATTTGAGAGAATAAAGAAAATATCAAGAGAACAATTTGGAATGCTAAAAATTCTGCTTTTTGTGATATTTATAATAGATTATATATTAAAGAGAGTAAAAGATATATGTAAAAATTAGACAAACAAAGAAATAAAAATAAAGATTTACTCCAAGTAAAACTGTATTAAGGATAAATATCAAAACATGATTTTTTTAGATAAGGAAATTCAATATAGGTGGATGAGAAATTTTGAAAATCTTTTAATGAAGGTTTTGAATATGATCGGCTTTAATGATCTTAATATCGGTAATCATAATAACTTAGTTTATTTTTATCGGTGCATTAGTGAAACTTGTTTTTCTTAGATAAGAATTTGATGAGGCTTTAAGAAAAATAAAGGTGAAAATTAAAAGGACATATGGTATCCCAATAAAAATGTGAAAATATTTAGGGCAACTGAAAATTTATTGGCTCACTAAAGCTTTCAATATTATTTTAAAAACTAAAAAGATGCTGAAGGAATGGAGGAAGAGTATTTCATTCCTTAATTTTAAGAATAAAGTGGATGCACAAGAGAGCACAAATCATAAAGGAAATAGTTAATATGTCATACATTAAAATTATATGGGAGTAATTGAATATGGATCAAAACGTGATACAAAGATTTGTCAAAATCAATTTAGATTTACATCTGAGAAGTCTACAATGAATTTATATATTTATTGAAAGATTTGATGGAGAAGCACCGAAAGAGTGGGGAGTATTTACATATGATTTTAGTTCATTTAGAAAAAAAATTTAGGATAAGGTTCCAAGAGAATTTCTTTGGAGAGTTCTACGAAAGAAAGGTACTAATATGACTTGTATTCAAGCTATTAAAGATGTGTAAATTAAAATTGTTACTTGTGCTTGAATAGAAAAAGGATTGATTAAGTATTTTGCTATTTCAATTGGATTATATCAGGGATCGACTTTAAACTCGTATCTTTTTGTTTCAATTATTGATGTTTTTAGTGGGAGCATTTATAGGAGGATGTAAAATAGCGTATGCTTTTTGCTCAAAAAGACTTTATTTATGGAGTTCAACTTTAGAGTCTAAAGGCTTTTGTATGGTAGATCTAAAACTGAATACATGGAATGTAATTTTAGTAGTAGTAGATCTCATGGTGAGATTGTAACAATGGGTAATCAAGTCATTAAATGGTGAATGTTTTAGATATCTCGGGTCTATAGTTCAAAGTGATGGTGATATATATAGGAATGTTAGCAATAGAATTCATGTTGGATGATTGATGTGAAGGAATGCATTGGGCCTATTGTGTGATAAAAAAGTATCGCTTAGACTTGAAGAAAAATTTTATAAGATGTGAGATCGGCAACTTATGGCGTAGAATGTTGGCCTATAAAAGAGAATCATAAAACTAAGTTAAGTGTTGCTCAGATAGTAAGGTTTAGGTGGATGAGTAACGTTGCACTTAAGAGACAAAATGTGAAACGAATTTATCTGTGAAAGGGTTGGTGTAGCTCCAATGGCTGACAAGATTAGAAAGAATCGTCTTAGATGGTTTGGTCTCACTAAACATCGACCATCAAATGATCCAATTAGAAAAGTGGATGTTTTAATTTGACTTATAATAAAAAATGTATAGGGAGACCTAAAAAAACATGAGTATGCTGTATAAAAACTAAATTCTTAGAATTAAATAAAAATATCACACAATAGGACACAACGGAGAAAAAAGATTTGTGTAATCGACTCCACTTAGTGGGATAATGACTTATTGTTCTTGTATAAGTTTTGTTAAGCATATACATAAAATGTATGCCACTTTTGAAGATCAAATCACTCCAAAAATAATAAATAGTTCGGTTTTGTTGGTATGATTTTTCATGAATTTTATATTGTGTTTTGTACTATTTTGCATGAAACCTAAATATTTTTTCTTTCTTTCTTTAAAAAAGAAAAACTTCTTCTAGACCTTTAAAAACTCTTAAGCTAGGGTAGAATGCAAACTTACTCAGATTTTACATCTATAAATATCAGTTCTATTTTTAATTTCAAAAAAATCAAGATAAATTTAAGCCTAATGTACTACCCAATCACACTCTTGTAGCATGCACTTCTGACAACAAATAAATTTCTTATTCTACAGCTCCTATGTTGCCACAAAAACCTGCTCTTTCTATTGGTTTCATACAACAGATTAATAAAAATGAGAGTATTGTTGATTCACATGGAGAACACAGATCCTTGTTCAATCTCAAGTCTTCCTCCCATGGATGAATCATGGATCTCTCACAAAGAATTGAGCTGGCTGGCTCTTGACACTCTTGAGCAATTCCTTGCTCCCAAAACTCTAAAGGCGAGTTCTTCAAGTCCTGTAGGAGATGCTGCAATACACGTTATAAATGATACAGAGCATCATGATCCAACCAGCTACAAGAAGCAAACAACGCAATGAAGCTAATTGTATGTTTAGTTGAAGTAGACTTTTCTGTCTTTCACATTTATTATTTATATTCTTTTTAGGTTTCTTTATATTGATCGTGTGCTAATGACCTACTAAAAAAGAAAATGAATGAAAATTATAGGATCAGCAAATGAATGAATTACCCTGTTTTTACACTTCCTCTTTCCCTCCCTTCCCCCTTCTTTTGCTCTCTTGCTCCACTTCCCTTCGATAAACTATATTATTCCTCTCCATAATCGGTACGGATCTCACAATACAAATACCTAGAGGCTGCATAAAACAATAATAATGTTCACAAAAACTTAGACTGCTCCAAAAATAATGCACTGATTTCAACTTTCAAACTTCCAATAATCAAGATGTAAATTCAATGACACTCATACAGTGCATCATAAAGTTAAAGATTATTGGCTAGTATAGATAAACTCAAGCAATGTGTTGCATTTAAACATAAATTTAGCGTTATATGAAGATCCAATTATAAGTCAGATTACTAGACAGTACAGATAGGCTCAGTTAACATATTTTGATCTTATATGTTTAATTGAATCAATGTTGTTAAAAGCATGTTTTAGGAGCAAAATAATGCAATGCATTAGTCTTGCACATCGTTTCACACTAAAGCGCAAGCTTGCAACAAAGTGCTCATGTTCGCACAGCTTCAACGCATCCCGTTAATGGTGCCGTGTACTCAACTCTTGCTCAAAGCACAATTCTTATTCAGAATTCATGGTTTAGTATAACATCTTTCACAACAGTAGGCATTATTATTTACTTTTGCTTGTTTCTCATCGTCTTTGATTCACTGAACATTGGTTTTTCATTCTCTTCTGCTTAAGCTTAAGCTATAGTCACTTGCTGGTGATTTTTCTCTTCGCCCTCACTCTCCATTAAATCTTATATGATATTCACAAGTTCTCATTATTGGCATAGCTTCTTGTTCAAAACTTCATCTCCAGTACATTTCTCAACACCTCATCTTCAAGCTATCTCTCACTTCATGTTACCTCCGCCTTTCTCCGTCCATAACAGGCCAATTAATCTTACAAATATAATATCGGTATGTAACTAGTCACTTAGTCTTATTTTAATATTTAATTTTTAAGTATTCCTGCACCACATTAAAAACTATTGTATGCACATAATATACTTGCAACTCATGAATGCTCTAGTTAATAGAAGAGCTTCTTTGAGCTGGGCTTTCGTAATGAAACAAAAGTTAAAACTCTTGTGCAATGCGTGCACTTAATGCTTCAAAAAATATTGAATTAAACATAACAAAGGAAAGAAATATAAATATTTTTTAAGAATGATTAAAAAGCTAGCCACATTCTATTATATATCGCTATTTCGTTTTGAGAAAACCACTCATCAAAACCACTATAGATAGGGTTATCCCATCCTTCACATGATCTAGCTCAAATAAACCAAAAAATCTTAGGACTAGGAATACCCAACCCAAATAATATAAGGCTAGATATTTGTTTGATAAGAGCATAATTAGGACTTGTCATGGTTTAGACCATTTAGTATGAATAGTTCCTAACAATCCCAATTATACTAAACTTCAATTCCCAATTCGCAACAATATTTACAAGCTCAATCAAAGACCACATGTCGCATTAGGGCATCCAAATTCATTGTCCTTCCATCTTCTCAAGTCGTTAATTAGTCCTATCATTCTCAAGCCAAAATGATTTATTATGGGTAATCCCATTTTGTTCACACTATCAAGCTTTTTTGCTAATTTCTCCCCAACTTCCGTAACAATAAATGAGACAAGCTAAAACAGAAATTATTTCCTCCAAAATAAATCGAAAATTGTGTCTAATCAAATAATACTTTATGTAAAATTTCAAGCTCAATTTATGAATGATTCGACCGTGAGCAAGTTTTCAAAATTGTGTTATGCTCGAAATAAATAAGTAATTTAAGATATATATATATAATTATAATTATAATTATTTACAATTAATTCATATCGTCCCCTCATTCATGTGATTTGCAATACAATATGAAGAGATATTATAGACTTCTTTCCCTCAAAGCACGAACACAACAAGCCTAGTCAAAATCCTTGCAAGCAGGCAATAGCGGCTCCAAGGTTTTTGCATTTCTCTCGTCCCTTGCCTTCATAAGTTACGTTACGCTCTCTCTTTCACTTTTCCAAGAAACTTGTTTTCTCCCAAATCAAAGGTGAATCAAATTTCTTACTTTCTAGATCTAATAATCTTTGAGATTAACCATTTACTTTTAGTTTTTTTATTCTTTTACTTTTACTTCTAAGACATTCTAGTTTTAACATGAGATATCTAATTAAAGTTTCTTTCACTTTTTATTATAATTATGTTTGTTGTCTGCCCATATGTTATGATATTGTTTAGGCAATAGCTTATGGTGATATGAAGAATCGATCTCTTGGTTGCATCCTTATATACAACTTATGGCATAAAAGGAGTAATAGAATAATAGCATGAGGAGCTCCAGAGATTTTACTCTCTATTTTAGGATTTATTCAAAGATACACATAATAGGATGATGGCCTAAAAGAGATCATTTGCCTGTTGAAATCTATTAGATTTAAGTGAGTAGAATTTAGTAAATCCTGTAAATCTGGATTTAGTAAATTCTAGAAGGGCTAAATCACAAAAACAGTTTGGCAACAGATTTAGTAAAATCTAGTTAAATCTTGTGAAACTATTTGATAACTTATGTGAGAATTTAAAAGTTTGTTATGTTTCTTATGATAAAAAATCTTAATTAATATTTGATTACTTTATTATTATGATAAACATTGATTATTTAATTTAATTTAATTTAAACTTTCTTTCTGATTATAGTAATTAATAATTAATTATTCACAAAAATAATAATTATTAATTCTTTTATTAAATTAATTACTTATTAATCAATTATTTAGCATTAATCAATTATTAATTATATTAATTAAGAATGTTTTTTTAATTGATTAACTATTAAATAATTTAAATTTAAAATTTATTTTTATAAAATAATTACATATAAATTTATCTAATCATAATTAATTTAACAATATATTAATTAAAAATTTAATTATTAGTTAATCAAATTAATAAATTAACTTAAATAAAATTAAATTAAAACAAGAATCTCATTTTCCCTTCCCCTCTTTGCCTGAAAGCCCAGCTTGCATCACTCCCCTTTTCCCCATTTCACCCAAAGACCCTTCCCATCTCCTGCCCAAAACGCTCGCCTCCATCCTTATTCCCTCTCCCAGTTTTGCCTAAAACCATTGCCTTTGTGATTGAACCCTCGCGATACAGCCGCAATTAGAGCTAACTAGAAGGCAACAACTGGATCACAACGTACATAGACCCAAAACTCCCATCTTTCTTCTCCTTTCACACCGCTCCTACAAATAACCATAGAGGTAGATTGTACCAAAAAAAAAATAATAATAATAATAAAAAAGAAAAAACGGAGGAAGGTAACTTCAAATCTTCCTTTTCATGCGAACCTCGCATCACAAATTTACTAAATCCATCGATTCACAGGATTTAGCAAATTAGAGATTTATGGCTGAAATCAATAAAATCCAGATTTATGAAATCAGCTGTTTTAGCTAGTCCAAACTGACCGCGTAGCAGGATTTAGGTCAAATCCAAAAGCCTACTCCAAATCTGTTACCAGACAGCCCCTAAGTTTATTTGACAAATTGGTTGGTTTAGTGGTTTTTTTTTGTCTTACATGCAGTTTTCTTTATCTCAGCGATTTGGTATTTTTCTTCTTGCTGCATCTGGGAGTGGTTGTGATTTTGATGTACATAGAATTTGATTAAATTTAATCATAAATTTTTGTTCACATTTGTATACATTAGTTTATGTTTGGCTAGAGCATGATTTATTTATGCAGGGAAAACACAGACTTTTCCTTCTCAATTATTTTGTGCGGTCTCGATAAGTTCATAATTTTGTTGCCATAACTGTTTCCTTTAGGAATTGAAATAAATGCAACGATTGATCAAGGCATATTTGCATTAACAATATTACATTTGGGAGTTGAATAGTTCAAGAAAATCAAGGTATTAATTGTAAGACCACTCTTAGACTTATTTCATTTAGTTTAAGTTATATTGAAATCTTTTCTTTTCTACCTCCTGTATCTTTTCAAGAAGTTTTTTTACTATTTATTGTATTTATGTTTGTTTTCTACAGTTATCTATATTTTCTATTCATTTTCCTTTCATATTGTAGATTCATAAAATTTCTTATTGAACATGGTTGTTGTTCCTATGATTTTTTTTTTTTTAATGAGACATAATGCTGATCAACATTTGATGTGTCTATTGATCTATGTTGAATTGATCTCATGCATTTTTTTTTCTTTCTTTAAAGTTTATTCTCCCGTTAATGCTGCAACAGTACCATCATACATCAGCTGTTGATCAACCATCAATGCATGTAGAGAATATATATTATAATTTGAACAATATTTCTCAATTCGCGGACCAAGAAATTGGTTAAATTAATTGCATTGATTCACTGCTTAGGAAAGGCAGAGATATGGGAAAACTTAATAGAGATAAAAACAACATCCAAGTAGAGCTGATTAAAGAAATAATATTTTATATTGATTTTTTTGGTTGTATTTTAAAAAAAGTTCAAAAACTATTATTTTTAAAATTATCAAGTTAATTTTGAGGTGTAAATGAAAAAACAAATTCGAATCGTGTCAGACACAAACATCTTATTCACGAGCCATTTTGAAGACGAGCCTATTTCGAACAAAAAAATATTTGCATGAGCCGAGCATGAATAAATACTGAGCTCACTTCAGCTTGGCTCATTTACACCCCCCTACGTCCAAGGGAGTTGAAGTTATTTTCTTACAGTTCATTTGTAGTGGAGTAAAATCACATAAATCTAAAACAAGCACAACCTCATAGGTGCTTGGACAAATTAGGGAATGTAAAAAGATAAAAAACAAATGGTATTTAGTTTCTAGTCTTTTGATGTTGATCATAGCATATTATAACATATTAGCAATCAGTGTCAGAAAGATTCTGGTGCCAAAAAAAATCGGAACCTATCCTTTCCAATCCATCAACACTGATCATATCGTGTCCAACTCTCTTGTGTCTCACACCTATAATCAGGTCACACCCACAAACCTACATTTTTAAGAAAATACCCATCAGCCCACCCTTTTGTAAGGCAGTCAGTCTCCGACAACCTAAAATATATTAGCAACCTTCTTTGTTTACATACATTTCACAACATATTAAACATATTAATATCTAGAATCACACTCAGCTTTAATTTTATCATATTTATTATAGTGCATATAAAATTACAATGCCAATTTAATAAAATTTTATGTCAGATACTTTGTGTAAAAATTATATATAAAGTAAAAGCAATAATCAAAATGGGTTCATTAAATAAATTAATATGCTTAAATTAATTCTACAGAAAATTTAACAGAAAGGTTGTAACAAGTTTGCATGTTATTTTTTGCCATACCAACATGCTATAATTTAATTTTATTAATTTTTGGAACAAATTTAACTTAAACTAAGAAAATTATCTAAGAATTAGAAATTTTAGGTAAAATTTTCATATGATCATGTGACTGCAGAATTATTAAAAATGTATTAAAAGTCTAGCTGTAAAAGTTTTAACTAATGAAATATCTTAATATTGATAAGTTCTGGCTAAATTAAAATTTGACAAGTCACACAAAAGCAAAATATTAAATGAATAAGTATGATAACGACGGCCTAACTTGACTCAAACAATTACTTTAATGGCTCACTTGATGAAAATCCTCTGAAAGCTCCAAACTCGTGTTTCCTCTGTCTAATGTTTCTCTCTCTTCCCTTTTCATCCTCATGGTTTGGATGCAGGGATTAGGTATAAGATTCCTAAGGAAAGTTATGAGCATTTTACATATAAAAATAATATTAAGGTATTTTCATAATTATGACAATTTACAAATGCAAAATTTATATAAATTATTATATTTTTCATATCCAAAGCTCTAAATTTTATTTAAAAAATAGTCATAAAATAGTACATTATCTCTGGAATAGTACGATAAAAAATAGTCTGTAAATCTAATAATATATGGCTTTAAGCGTCTGTTTGGTAGCCAAATTTAAGTAAAATTTATGCAAGATTAATCGCAAAGTTTGCCAAACAGAGAAAGTGCCAAAATAAATTTTACAAGGTTTCAATACCATTTTTTTCTAATCCTGAATTTACTAAAACTGCTAGTTTGACGGATTTAGAGTATGTAGATGAAACGCAATTTCCTTACCCTCTTTCATGGACTAACTCAAGTGTTATTACACCATATGTGGTTATTAGGTTGTTTATATTTAAGAATCTTTGAAGTACCATTTATAATATATGGATTTATTATTTGTAATCATTAGGCTTTTCAAATGGTGATATTTTGTCATTACTTTTTTCTGCCAACTACAATATTATTTGGTTATGTAAAAGATAAAGGGCATTAGAGCAAGGTTTGGGTTGTCTACAGTATGTTTTTGGTGGTCATGGGTTCGAATCATGGAAATATACCCTTTGCAATGCAAGGTAATATTCCATCATCTAATTTTTCCCTAGGCCATGTATTTTTAGACACCATTATTTTAAGACATTAATTTGTGAAGAGCGTAAAATACTTTAATTTTATTGACTTGTAGAAGTTACAAATGCATTGTAGTTATACATGTTGATTAGTATCATATTGCAAGGCAATAGTAAATGTATCTAGTTGTTAGAACAAACTAATTTATTCTAATATGGAAGTGTCACCAAGAGTAAACTATGATGCACTACAAAGTAACATAACAAGAGGTCAAACACAATAAGAGCAAAGATTTGCATTATTCAACTTAAATGAAGCTTTTTCTCCTGGGAGAGGATTGAGGATTTGTATACTAAACAAAGAAACAAAAAATGGTATTTCACCATCCGAACCAAAATTTGAGTATGCCCAAATCATTTAAAAAAGAACCCCAAGAAACTCTTACAATAGATTGAAATTGTACCAAAATATCAATCTCCAAGATGTGGGACTAAACTTTATCTTCTAGGATGACATGACCGCATAATTCAATAGATACATATATTTTTATTTGAAAGTAGTTTCATAAATTTTGACTTCAATTTGAATGCAATCTTTTATTATTTATTAGCAATAATTTTTAATAATTTAATAGAGATCATACTCCATAATATCACCTTAACTATTATCACTCACCTACACAAAAATTCTCAAGGTGAACAACCTAAACTCCACTAAGAGTCCTAAGCTCTTCCAGTTGCTAGGTAGAAGAATCAAAGCATGGAAGACTATAAACAAAGAAGCCTCCAATCTTATAGGTTGCACCTCTATGGCTTTTCTATGTAGCTACAAGAATTGATTTGAAGTATATTCCACGAGGTTATATATCATATCCCTTACAAGTCATTTGTAGATCTGGTAAAACTCTGATTGCACCAAAATGGAACATTTGAGTCCAAATTCGTAATTCTCTTATTTGGTTAAATATTATAAAAATTTGGATCCTCTTTGTGAGCCATTCACAAACTAAGAACTCTAAGCTCCCAATGCCTGAGAATTTTAACACATGCAATCTCATAAAACTAGATGACTTATGAACTAGTTAACTGAGTGTCCTTTCTGGTACATGTATTGCATGTTGAAATGGATTTATTGAAGCTAAGAGTTCACGTGCCATTGATTTTTTATTTCATCTCCATTGCAGTCTTCTTGCTTTAAATGTTGCAATTATATGAGTTAATGGTGTGATAGATTGTGCAACACAAGATTGATCCACTAGATTATCTCTTAAATAACCTATTTTCTTTAGTTGAAAATGGAACTCATCTTCATATATCATACAAACTATCTTGAGCTGTGTTCTTGTCTGATCAAATTAAAAATTCTCTCATCTACTTTTGAGGAAAGTGGACTAGAAACATGTTATTGGAGAACATGAAATCAATCTAAATGTCTCTTTAAGTGGCTTGCCTTCAAAAGGGAATTAATAACAATGTTTTGTTACATTAAATCTTAAGTGGTTTTTCTTACAACAACAAATTTCTTACAAATGCAAAATTTATATAAATTCTTATATTTTTCAAATCCAGAGCTCTAAAATTTAAGAAAAAAATGGCCATAAAATAGTACATTATCTCTAGAATAGTATGATAAAAATATTTTGTAACTTGAATAAAAGATGGCTTTAAGGGTCAGTTTCGAATTTAAGTAAAATCTATGAAATATTAATAAGAAAGTTTGGCAAAAAGTAGAAAGTGCCAAAATAAATTTTACAAGGTTTCAATACCATTTCCATTTCTGTCTAATCTTGAATTTACTAAAACTGCTAGTTCAACAGATTTAGAGTATTTAGATAAAACGCAACTTCTTTACCCTTTTTCATGGATTGACTCAAGTAAGCGTGGAAGGGGGGAGAATTATTACACCTTATTTGATATAGTGATACCCATCATATATTATTTGAGATCATATGAATGAGGATTCATAATGCTGCCCTAAAATAATTGGGTCAAGGCTAATTATGTTGAGGACAAGGTATTAGGTTGTTCATATGTTAAGAATCTTTTAAGTACAATTTATAATATATGGATTTATTATTTTTAATAATTAGGCTTTTCAATTGGTGATATATTATCATTGTTTTTTTTCTGCCAACTAAAATGTTATTTGGTTATGTAAAAGAAAAGGGTACGCATTAAAGCAATGTTTCGGTTGTTTACATTATGTTATTGGTGGTCGCAGGTTCGAATCATGGAAATAGACTCTTTGCAATGCAAGGTAAGATTACATCATCTAAATTTTCCCTAGATCATGTATTTTTAGACACCTTTAGTTTAAGACATTTATTTGTGAGGAGTGTGCAATAGTTTAATTTTATTGACTTGTAGAAGTTACAAACGTATTGTAGTTATACATGTTGTTGATTAGTATAATATTGCAAGGCTATAGTAAATTTATGTAGTTGTTAGAACGAACTAATTAATTCAATTACGGAAGCATCTCAAAGAGTAAACTATGATGCACTATAAAGTAACATAAAAAGAAGTGAAACGCATTAAAAACAAAGATTTGCATTATTCAACTTAAATGAAGCTTCTGTCCCTGGGAGAGGATTGAGGATTTGTATACTAAACAAAGAAGCAAAAAATGGTGTACAAATATCACATTCGCCATCCGATCCAAAATTCGGGTATGCCCAAATCATTTAAGAAAGAACCCTAAAAAACTCTCACAACAGATTGAACTCGTACCAAAATATCAATCCCCAAGAAGTGTGACTAAACTTTATCTTCTAGGATGACATGACCACATAATTCAATAGAAAAATCCATTTTTATTTAAAAGTAATTTTTCATAAATTTTGACTTCAATTTGAAGGAATCCTTTAATTATTTTTTGCAATAACTTTTAATAATTTAATAGAGATCATACTCCATAATATCACCTTAACTATTATCGCTCACCTACACAAAAATTCTCAATTTGAATATCATAAACTCCACTAAGAGTCCTAAGCTCTTCCATTAGCTAGGTAGACAAATCAAAGCATGGGATTGTAAACAAAGAAGCCTCCCATCTTATATGTTGCACCTCTATGGCATTTCTATGTAGCTACAAGACTTGACTTAAAGAATATTCCATGAGGTTATATATCCTGTCCCATACAAGTCATTTGTAGATCTGGTGAAACTCTGGTTGCACCAAACATGGAACATTTTGAGTCAAAATTAGTAATTCTCTTATTTGGTTCAATATTATGATAATTTGGATCCTCTCTGTGAGTCCTTCGCAAGCTAAGAACTCTAAGCTCCCAAAGCATGAGAAGTTGAGCATCATGCAATCTCATAAAACTAGATGATTTATGGACTAGTTAACTGAGCGTCCTTCCTATTACATGTATTGCTTGTTGAAATGGATTTATTGAAGCTAAGAATTCACGTGCCATTGATTTTTTTATTTCATCTCCATTGCAGTCTTCTTGCTTCAGATGTTGTAATTATATAAGTTAACGTTGGAATAGATTGTGCGACCAAAGATTGATCCACTTGATTATCTCTTAAATAACCTATTTTCTTTAGTTGAAAATGGAACTCATCTTCATATATCATACAAACTATCTTGAGCTGTTTTCTTGTCTGCAAATTAAAAATTCTCTTATCTACTTTTGAGGAAAGTGGACTAGACACATGTTATTGGAGAACATGAAATCCATCTAAATGTCTCTATAAATGGTTTGTTTTCAAATGAGAATTAATAAAAATGTTTGGCTACAATAAATCTTAAGTGGCTTTTCTTACAACAACAAATTCCCATGAAATTTGTCCTAACGAAGCTTTACTATATTATACTTCTTGCAAATAGAAATTAACATTCTAATGTAAGGTTTTTTGATAGTCTAAATTATAATAGATTTAGGATCTCCACCCTTTATGAGATAGGTTGCAACAAAATATTTTTTTCTACGCCCTTGGTGTTTTTTTGATATAACTCAATGGAAGTTGAACCATTGAAATGATAGGCATACATTTCAATCAAAAGTCTTTTTACATAATTATTTTACTATAATTATTTAACAAAATTTAAAAAATTTTAATCGCAATAAAATCATGCACGGTAGGTCTCATGAATTGCAAAATAAGGTAGGTTATTTATTAAAAGAAATAGATCTTACAACTTGCTTATTAAATCAAGATGTTTAAATATGAAAAATATGCAAAATATCCTAAAACTAATGTAAATATAGTTTTGTAATTTAAAATATAACAATTTTTATAGCTCACAGAACTCAACTGTTTTATTATTTTTGTTTGCTTTTAGTGTTAAATAATAAAACAAGTTATATATGGTATACATGTCCGTGATAATGAAAGCTCAAAAAAGTAATTTAAAAGGTAAATCCGCATAGAGAGGGAGACTCGCCCTATAATATGGTGATCATCAAAGGACAAATCACTCATTTTCGTGGAATGAGGATCAGAATATAAAAAATAGAACTAAAATGAATTTATATGCTTAAGAAGATATTTCGTTTATATTCCTAAAACGCAAAGAAATTTCTACTCATTTTTATTTAATTTCAACTTTTGTTGTCTTAAATACATGAAGTTCTAAGATGCGAGTGTAATATTTTATTTTATTTTGTTTTAGAATATAAATTTTTTAAATTTTGAAAAATTAGGTTGAAATTGTTTAATTGGGGTGTGAAAAAAATTTAGTCATTAACGAGCCTACCTATAAATCCCAGCAAAAAACACTCAAACGAGAACCTGAAATGTGCGCAGATCTATCGAGCAAAAACACAAACAAACATAACAAAACAACAGCAGGACACCAAATAGGGCGACCAATCCTAGACCAAGGCAAAAGCGTCGGTCAACCGTGATCCGAACATCGTTGTTGGTTTAATTAAAATTCTCCTCGATATTTATCCTTTATTTTGTTAATCTTCTCTTGAATAGTTTGGATGTCAATAATTGACCAACTATGACAGACACTCAAACTGTAAAAAGAGAAAACACTGCAAGAAAGCAAACATATGTTTACTGCAGCAGACTAAGTTTACTACGATATCATGCAAAACAGATTTACCGCATCCTGAACTTACTATAGAACCAACAAAATAGAGTTGGTAAATAAAAACATGTAAAGAAAAAGTGCACAAAACGTAACACAAAGTATATTAACTAATCGACATAATATCCAAATCTATCGAATAAAATCCACCCTAACTTAATCTATCTAACGGGCAAACACAACAATCACAATCAAAATAAGTCAAGTCATAGAAAATACAACTATCAATATGTTAAATATCAATAATCATAGGGCCAAATCAAGAATGATTTCTTAAAAGTAAAAGAGATCTAAAATGTTGAAACTTTATTTTCTGATTGTTTATGTTGATTTTGGATAAATTTTGGGAATGATATTTGGTGAAAAATATGACTATTTTATGCAAATTTTAGAAACACACTCTAAAGAATCATTACATGTATACCACCCAATTCTAAGTTTTCACATATGTAATGCCTAGTTTTTAGAGTTAAATTCATATCATTCAACTTTTACATCATATAGACAAATAAGTATTTATTTTAAAAAAAATTTTATGGCATTATATGAAAATGAAAATTTGGATATTACATATGCACATATATGAGGAATCAAGCATATGAATAGAATCAGGTGAATCTTATTGATGCAAAAAGGGGTATAAATACTCATTAGAAAATCTATTAGAAACGAAAGAAATAAGAAGAGGCTAAGGTAGAATAGAAAAGGAACAATAAAGAATCTAATCTAATAACTCAGAATAAATAGGAATTAATAATAGCTAAAACTAGCCATTAATAAATATTCTAATACTCCCCTGAAGTTAAAGCAAGGATGTAAGTCATGTACAAATTGGATTTAAAAACATCAAACTGTGGCCGAGGAATGTTCTTTGTGAGAATATCTGTCAGCTAGCCACTAGATGGCACAAACGGAACACAAATTTTCTCAGACTTGAGCTTTTCTTTTAATGAAGTGTCGGTCAATATCAACATGTTTGGTGCAATCATGCTGGGCCGAATTGTGAGCAATACTATTGGTTGTCTTGTTATCACAGAACAACTGTAGGGGAGACTGTAATATGTAGTTTGTGGAGCATAATGCGTATTCAGAGTGCTTCACAAATTTCCAATGACATTGACCGAAATTCAGTTTTCACACCGCTCCGAGTAATTACAGATTGTTTCTTGCTTTTTCACATGACCAGGTTTCCCCACATAAATGAGCAATACCCCAGGTAGATCGTCGATCATGAACGAACCAAACCCAATTCGCGTCTGAATAAATTGTAATAGAACGAGAGTATTGAAATATATATATATATATATATATATATATATCTGAGCCCGATGTGCCTTTTAAATAGTAGAGAATCCAATGATAGCTTGGAGATAATGCTCATAGGGATCATGCATCAATTGATTGACTATCCCAACCGCATGGTAAATGTCGGGGCATGTATGGGCAAGGTAGCTAAGTTTCCTCATAAGGCACTGGTAGTGAGTCTAGTTTATAGGAACTGCATTGGGAACATTAAGAATTTTTTCATTGGGATCCATCGGGACAGCTGCTGCTTTGCACAAGAGAAGATTGTTCTCTGTCAAAAGATCAATCACATATTTTCGCTGAGACAGGCAATTACCCTGAGATGACCGGGCAACTTTCATGCCTAAGAAGTACCAAGAGATCTCAAGTCCTTCATTTTAAAGGAAATAGTAAGAATGTAAATCAGAGACTCTAATGTTGGTAGATCATTATCTGTGAGAACAATATCGCCAACATAGAGGATAAGAATAGTTACCTAGTCGTTGGAGGAATGTCGGAAGATGATAGTGTGGTGATTGTTTCAATTCATAGAGGGATTTTAGCGGCTTACATACTTGCCCATGAGAGACAATAAAGTCAAAGCCTGGAGTAAGAGTCATGTATACCTCCTCCATAAGATCATCATTCAGGAATGCATTCTTGACATCAAGCCGGAATAAAGGTCAAAAGATTCACTTCAAGGGATAAAAGGACCCGAATGGTGTACACTTTGTCGACCAACCATGCATTGTTGCATTCAAAAGATCCATCAAATTTAAACTTGATGCTAAAAATCAATCGACAACCCAATCTTTCTTGTCCTGAGGAAGATCAAAAATGCCCCAATTATGATTTCGCTCAAGGGCATTCATCTACTCTACAATGACAGCTCTCGAAGCTAGAACCACTAAGGCAGCCTCAATAGTAGATTTAAGTTGATTATTGGTCATGGTCGTAGAAAATACTCTGTAGGTTGGCAATAATATGTGAAAAGAAACATAGTTTTCCACAAGATAGAGAGAGCATGTTTGATTGTGTAACCTTACTAGAGGAATTGACTTCCTCATTTGGAGTAGGAGCAATGTTGGGGATGTCGTCCAGAGGAGATTCAGGGTCCAGCAAGTGCATCCGAACGAGTGCATCGAGTGTAGACACAGAGAGTTAGAGAATGTGATGGTTGAACCAAAGGGGCAGAGGGCTTCTTGGTGAGGAGAAGTGAGGGGAACCAAATGAACAGAGGGCTCCCCGACGGTAGGTAACGTGGCGAGAACATCCACAAGAGTAAGATAAGAAATAATGTCCAAGAACTCTAGCACCCCCTTGCTTCGTTGGAGGCGAGTTAGCAAATTAGAGAACACTCTAAAAAAAAAAGAGACATCAGCACTCATATAGACCTTATTTGTGGTAAGGCCAAGGCATCGATATCTCGTTTAAGTGACAGAGTATCTGAGGAAAACACATTCTATGGACTTGAGATGAAGTTTACTCCGAGTTGGGGTTGTATTCCGAAACAAAGGCGGTGCACCAAAAGTTTCGAGATCTAAAGTGAAGAAGACCCAATTGTTAGGAAAGCATAATCTTAAGATGACTAAAGGGGTACAGAAGTTGTGAATTTTTAGAGAACTCTATCGATGAAATAAGTGGAGATAAGAATGGTATCATTCCAAAAACATTTTAGGATGTTAAAGTAAAACATAATAGTGCGAGTAACATCAAGGAGATGTCGGTTTTTTCCCTTGGCTATTTCATTTTGTTGCGGAGCATTGGTACATAAGCTATAATGGAGGATGACCTTACCAAGAATTCTCCAAATATAGAGTTAAAATATTCATGATCATTGTCAGTCTAAAGGACTTAAGGTGTTTCGAATTGGGTCAAAATGAATGTGTGAATGTTTTTGAAAAGAATAGCAACTTCAGATTTATCATTTAAATATAGACTCATATTATCCGAGTGTGATCATCAATCAAAGTAAGGAATCACCGTTTATTGGTGTACCTAAGAGTGCGAGAGGTTCTCATATATCACTGTGAATAAGAAAGAAAGCAGCAGAAGATGTGTAATTGTGGGATAAATAAAAAACACGATGTTTAGCTAACTGATAGGTTTCATATTCGAAATTAGGAAGATTTTTATTAGTGAACATCAACAGATACAATTGTTTTAGATACTAAAAAATAGGATGACTCAAATGACAATGTAACAATATAATAGGGCATTCAGTGGACTTGGATAAACTGCAACTACTAGGTGGAGTGTTCTCTTTCTCCGTACTTTTCTCATTGAAGAAGTAGAGCCTGCCGGTTCCAATCATCCTCCCCGAACGACCATCCTGAATGACACATACAACAAAGAAAAAAATGGCAACACAATCGATGTCACAAGTCAGCTTAAGGATAGATAAAAAGTTAAACTTCAACGAAGGTACATGTAACACAAATTCAAGAGTTAGATTTGTTGTTAAAACAATAGACTCTTTACCAGCAATGAAACTTTGGGATCCGTTAGCAATTTTAACAGTACCTTTCCTTGAGCAAGAATAGTATGTCGAGAAGGCTTGAGAGCTTTCAGTCATGTAATCTGTGACACCTGAATCAATGATCCATGAACTAAAAGGGGGCAAAAGAAGTGAGTGTCATGGGATTAGTACCTTAACGAACATGGCAGGGCAACGGGTCGAAAGAGAGCTGGAAGGATTCGAGCAGCCTGATCAACTACTTCATTTGAATTTGAGGAAGAATAGAGGCCAGTTCTACTGTGTTGGATTTAGAAGCTATAGCAAGACCATTGCAAGCGAAAGAATTGACCTAAGGTTTGGATGTAAGTTTCCCGTAAAACCTCTAACATTTATCAAGAGTGTTGCTGGGTTTGTGATGGTAATCACAAGTAGGGTAAAAGGCCCGGGTTAAACATTATTAGAGACCAAGGAAGAAACTTCGGCAAACGAAGTGGAAGCAACAAGCATGACAAGTCTCTGGCTCTCTTCGTGACGAATCTCTATGAAAGCAGCCCAGGATAGGGCTCCAAACTTTGTTAATATCCTTGTTGAGGTCTGCCAAAAATTGGAACATACAGTCCTTTTCTATAATTTTCTGGAAATGAGATAGGTCGGCCAAAGATTCCCAAATGTAGCATAATACAGGTCGCATTCCATCTATAATGCAACTATATCATTGTAGTACTGGGTCACGATCATCGATCCTTGTTTGCCTCACGACTTTTTTTAGATATCTCATAAAGTTGGTTGGAATACTATACATTTGATTAGGTATCACAGACTGTCGTCCAGAGGGCACTAACGAAAGGATGAGACATTTATCGACCAATCGAAGTCTCCATGGAACTGATTAGCCACAACATAACCATGGAATTCTCCACTTTCCCAACTCCACATACTGGGTTATTCATTGAAGGTTCACAAATCACACCAGTGAGATTAATAAGGACATGTATTGGGACCATTGAAGAAAGTTTTGTCGTTTAGTATATGGGTTGTAATCAAGAAGTTAATGTTGTTTTCCTGTCCCCTGATTTGCAGAGAAATGGAGGTTGGAATTGATCCTTCGGTGGAATCAACAACATCATCTGATGAAGGCTCAAGTTGGAGGAGTCTGTCGTGACTCCGATTGAGTCAAATGAGATGTTAGGTTGTCAAGACATCGTAAATTTCCGGTTGATGAGAAATATAGCCTCTGGAAGGGTTCCCATGGGACCTGGCCAGCTGGAAGGAGGTTCCAAGAGGGGCTCCGACAAACTTAGAGGGAGGTCGGCCAGTTAGGCAGGGTTCTGATGGCTGGAAGGTGCCCAAGTTGATTAAAACAGAGGATCTGGATGGTCATCGGACGGCTGGGAGGTGATCTGGCAGTTGGGGAATTAAGGGTGGCTCCGGCAAAGCCTAAAGTAGACGGAACTGAAGCAGACCTAGCGGATTGAGAAGAAGAGGCGGAGGCAAGATCTAGGCGGCTCCGGTAGACCCTAAAGCAAACATGGCTATAGCAAGCCCAACCGACTGAGGAGAACGGACGACAGAAATAGCAAGGACTAGCCAACCGACAGCAAGGAGAGGCCCGACGACAATTAGGTTTGGACTATGACTCTGATACCGTGTTAGAATA
>NEWO01000363.1:146175-168824 GCA_003013225.1 Phalaenopsis aphrodite | reverse complement strand
ATTTATACTCTCAATCCTTATCATGAATTATAAATCATTTTAAAACCATTGGTTGGGGATTAAAATCAGTGAGTTATAATCTTCTAAAAATCAAACCCTGCACATTAATATCTTCTTATTTATTCTTCTCAAATTTCATTAATCTGAAAAAAAATTATTAATTTATCCTTTATGAGATTCAAAGTGAGGTTGCTTTCTACCACTTATCCCTTTTAAGTTTCAATCATCAAGACATGTTATTTTAAGATCACTTATTACCCATTTACTCTCTTGATTAAACCTAAATATTAATTAAGCTTTAAATTCCAAAATTACACTTTTGCCCCTAAGATCTTAATACCCTACAATTCATTAAATTAGACTCAAATGACATAAAAATTTTATGTTACCTCACTAATGGGTTAATTAAAACATCAAAGGGGAAAAATGTGGTTTTTTTTCAAATTTATTTAATTTTATAATTACTTTTAATGCAAAATAGGAATTTTTAATAAAAATTAAATAAATCACTCAAAATAAGACTTCTATCCTAAGAAAAATATTGGAGGTTCATCTAGATCAGAGGACCACTTGGACCAATTTTCATGATTTTTAGAGGTTTGATTTAATTATTAGGATTATTTGTTTGCTTTGAGCATTAATTAAATATAAAATAATATTAAAATGGAAAATTAAGTCTTATATTTTTATTAATTCTCTTTGAGTCCAGGGAACCCAAAGAAATAAATTTTATATTTTGGTCACTTATATTTTAATTATTAGAATTATTTTAGTGAGAAATTAAAGGCAATTCATTTTTTAGCTTTTAAAATTAACATCTTGACTTAGAAAATTAGGAAAATTATTTTAATTTTCTTCAATTGATAAGGAAGCCAAATGTGACATTTTAGTGTGTTTTTACAATTTTGTAATTTTTTATGATTTTTAATTAATTTTTAATTATTTAAAGGGTTAAAATTAGCTCAAAAATGAAGTTTTTATTTTTAATTAAATTTTATTTTTCTTAGGTTCCTCTAGTTATAAGGAGCTCCAAAAACTAACTTTTGTAAATTTTTGAGTTGTATTTTAATTGTTATAATTATTTTAGTGCCAAAAAATGTTATTTTACTTAATTAATCCATTTAAGTAGTCAAATTAACTCCAATTGACTTGAATTTTTATGGGGAGCTCTCCTAACATTAAATTACAGTGTGGAATAGTTTTTATGCCATTTAAATATATATTTACTCCAAATTAATTTTATTTCATTTTTTAGGGTGAGTGACAAATAGGAATGTTTTTAATGAATTAAATCAACTTTATATTTTTTCTAGGATCCTCTAACCACAATGAACGTACCAAAACAAATTTTGTATTTTTTATTAGTATTTTAATTATTATAATTTTTATACTAAAACAAAGACCATTAACTTGAAAATTAGATATCTATGCTTAGAGATCTTTCCAAACCTTGGAAAAATCAGAAAAAGAATTCCCATAACATGTAGAATCAAAGTCCCAATGCTCAAGTCATGGTGAAATGTCTATGCAAATGGAGAGTTAAAATAAGAAAACACCATTTAATTAATTAAAAATAATATATGCATCAAATAAACTAAAAACTGTTTGCACATTGTTCTCCTCACTTCACTGAGAAATAAAATATTTTTATTTTATTTTTATGATTTTTCTACACAAAGTTATGCATTTTTTAAGTTCTGGTCATTAAATAATTCAAATAAATGCCTAATTTTCTACTTATCTGCGTCATCCTCATATGCATTGAAGGGACATTTGTCACCACGGTACTGGGCGCCGCCAGATGACTCATCCCGCTCTTTTCGAACCACTACGCTATCTGATCGCATCAGGACCCTCCATTCGATACACGCTTGATCGGACGGTCCTTCATCATCGTTCACAACTAGTTTAACAGGAAAACCATCATTTTAAAATGCTAATATCTTGCT
This sequence comes from Phalaenopsis aphrodite, assembly GCA_003013225.1. Taxonomy (NCBI): domain Eukaryota; kingdom Viridiplantae; phylum Streptophyta; class Magnoliopsida; order Asparagales; family Orchidaceae; genus Phalaenopsis; species Phalaenopsis aphrodite. Next base: position 166,875 of record NEWO01000363.1, on the reverse strand, counting down.
TTATTCTAAACCAATTTTTTTAAATTACTCGTCTTGACTAGGAGATCACATCCATACGGTTGATCAAGCTTTAAATCAATCCTATAAGCATGGAGAATTAAATAAAGCTCGGTTTAGGGTTAAATTTCAATACCTTTACCCAAGAGGTGTGGCCTCAATTGTGTGCTTCCAAAAGCTTGCCTTGAGTCCAAAGAGCTCCCAAATGAAGTCCCAAGCTGAGGTGAATTGCCTAGGTATGATTTCGACCAAAGTTGATTTAGGGGGTTGATTAAAGTCCACCTTAGGGTGCTCTGGTGATGGGGCTTTTATAAGGGATCTTCTTCTCTTGTAGTGGGCATAGTGTGGGTACAATTAATTTGAATTTGGTGGAGATTTAGAGGATGTCATGTTTCGGCCTAGGGATTGGGCTCCAAAATTGAGCTTGAGCTGTGGATTTAGGTGGTTGAGGATGGTTGGGTTAAGCTCAAGATGTCTCAAGGAAGTTCTGGAAGCAATTTGGCAGAGTCTCCCAAAAGAATTTTAAGCTCTCCCCCTTTCGCCATGGAGGGGGGTTCAAATAGAAGGGCTTGAAGAGTCCACCAGGGCAATTGGTGGATGTTTATGGTTGCTTAGGTGGAGGGAAGAAATTACCAAGTGTCCAATTGGAGTTTTGCACATCATCTAGGTTCAATTTTGAGTTTTAACCATATGGGCTCCCTTGGCCACGGTGTTTTCTGGCCACCAAGGTGGCTAGCCGGCCAGGGAGGGGTCACCATTTGGTCAGGGGGCTCAGAGCTTGGTTTTGGTGCAACCAATTTTGGGTTGCCATGTGTAAAGGTATGAGATTGAAATAGAATGGGGGAAGGGCTATTTTTAGGACATATTGTGTCCAATCATGGTTTGGGGCTGGGTTCACCTCTCAAGGCCGGTTTGGGTGCTGAGGGAAATCAGGAGGATCAGCTTAATTAGCATGGTGACATCTCTATCCAAAGAGATTTGGCTAATCATGGGTTAGAATGATTCCTGGGAGGGGTTAAGAGAATCTTAATGATATTTGAAAGTGGTTTAGCCTCTTTCCAATAATAGATTGATGATGTGGCATGACTCTCATGGCTTATCTATGGCTTAGGAGTGGCTTCATAGCTTGTCCTTGGCTTGGTCAACTTTCATGAAAAGAGATTTTTAGAATTTTTAAATATTTTGGTGGATTTTGGCATGATGCTTGATTTTGAATGATTTGGTTTTGGATTTAGGACTTTAGGAATGATTTTAATCAAATGGATGATGGAAAGAAACAAATGCCATGCAGGCTTTGGACTTGGGCTTTTGAAATTAAATGTAGTGGGCTTCAGGCTTTTAAAATAGAAATTGATTTTGGGCTAATAAAATGTTGGGTTTGGTGTAATAATATGTCATGAAGGCTTGATAAAAATTTCAAGTGATTTTGAATTGAATTGATGGGCTAATTTGATGGATTTGGGCATATAGTCAAAATTGGGTCTTTTTGATTTGAAAGAAATTGGGCTTACAATTGGACCAAATTGGGCTTGAATTTTATTTAGAATAGAATTGAAGATGCTGAATTTTGGTTTAGAATAGAAATTGGGCAAAATTGGGGTCAATTGGGCCAAATTGGAGTTAATTTGGAGACATTTGAGCCTTTTAAGGGTAAATTGGGGGTTCTGGTCAAATTGAGTAAAATTGGTCAAATCTGGTCAAATTGATGATCAAAAATTGAAATTAAAATATTTGGGATGATTTTGGAATATTTGGAAATTTTTGGAATTTTAGAATTTTTAGAATTTTTATGTCATGAGGGGCATTTTCATAATTTTGGCAATTTTTTGGGGTATTTTGGAAATTTGGCAAATTTTGGTCAATTTAGGTTGTGGGGAGTGGTTTGAGATGATATTTGGAAAATTTTGGGTATTTTGGGATTTTTGACAAAAATTAGGGTTTTAGGGGTATTTTGGTAATTTTGATAATTTTTTAGGGTATTTTGGATATTTTGTAAATTTTGGTCAATTTAAGTAGTGGTGAGGGGTTTGAGATGATTTTTGAACAAATTTGGATATTTTTTATTATTTTGGGATTTTTGGCAAAATTAAGGTTGTAGGGGTATTTTGGTAATTTAGTAGTTTTGGGCCAAAATAGGCCACCAAGCCATGAAGCCATACCAAACCAATAGGAGCCATGTGAGGACTCATTTTGGATGCTCAATATGTTGGTTCTAACCCTCTTAGTCAAAGACTAGGGGTATAGGGTCATCCATATAAGCTTCTAAAAGAAGTCAGGAGACCAAATTAAGGTGTCCTAAGGTTTAAGGTATGTGAAAGGTGTAGTGTGTGTGCAAGTTAGCCCCACAAAAATTAGATTACCCAGGGTTAGTCCTAATGTCTGACCATCCTATGGGGGACTCCCCTTGAGCTCCTTCATACTGACCCTGCCTACTAAGTGCTAGAGGTTAGGCGAATATGTGGAACTTCAAGTTGAGCAAAGAAGGGTTTAGAATTTTGAATGGTGAGGGTTCTTTTTTTAGTCCTCTGGGAATGGCCAGCAGGAAAGTCCTATAACTAGAACCTAAGCTACTAAAGAGGAAAAACTAGACCTCAACCGAAAAATGAGGTCAGCAAATGGACCCCCAATAGGTGTGGTGTGTTGGGCAAGCACACCACGCTTATTGGCGTTGATTGACGAGATCAACAGAACCAACATAGACTCCTAAGTTGATAGATCTAGAACAAAGTGTAGAATTGAGTAACAATTATTTCTGCAGGGGAGTAACAGATACTCTCGCTGGGGAAAAGAAAAGGGACTTCAGATTATTAAGTTTTAGATTTGGATTTTAGATTCATTTCAGAATTTGATTTGTCTTGATTTAATGCTGAGAAGGGAGTAGGGCGAAGGCCTATCCAAAGTGTTGAGGATGCTGAGAATTGCTGAGAAGGGAGTAGGGTGAAGGCCTATCCCAAAAATTGAGATTGCTGAGAATGCTGAGAATGCTGAGATTTGTTTAGAATTGCTGAGAAGGGAGCAAGGTGAAGGCCTATCTCAAGTGCTAAGAATTGCTGAGAAGGGAGTAGGGTGAAGGCCTATCCTGAGTGCTGAGAATTGCTGAAATTTGCTAAGAATTGCTGAGAAGGGAGTAGGGCGAAGGTCTATCCCTAGTGCTGAGAATTATTGAGATTTGCTGAGTATTGCTGAGAATCGCTGACAATTGCTGAGAATTATTGAGAATTGCTGAGATTGCTGAGAATTGCTGAGATTGCTGAGTATTGCTGATAATTGCTGAGATTTTGGATTTTGCTAAAATTCATAAGGAATTTTGGTGAGATTCAATTTATGCAGAAATTATGAAAATTTTTGTTGAGATTTGATTTATGCGGAGAATATGAAGAATTTTACTGAGATTTGATTTATGCCGAGAATATGAAGAATTTTTGCTGAGATTTGTGAGTACAGAGATCATGAGAAGAATATAAAAAAATTGTCGAGGTTTTTTTGTGCAGAGATCATGAAAATTTTGTTAAGTGCGGAGAACGTCTATAGGAGTTCTTGCAATGCTGAATTTTATTGAACAGTTTGTGCAGAGATTTATAAAAATTTATGAGGTGCAAAGTTTTGATTCAATGTTGAGTTTTATTTTCTTTGATGCTGAGTTTTATTTTATTACATTTGTTTTAGGATTTGGACCCAATTTTAGATAAGCGTGACATATGTGCTTCTAAGAATGAGTCTTTATCTCTTAAACATCAGGAGGCACGGTACTTCTTGAAATATTGTCCACTGACTAAGGACAAGTGTTAGAGCATAACCTACTCTTTAAGGTGCTATCATAATTTTATTCTTTCAAGTACCTATAAGTTGTGTTATCTCTAATGAAACCATAGCTAAAGAGGCCGCAAGTTCATAGCTCCATTTGTAATAGTTGTCGTTTGCTTTTGCACTGATTCTGTAAAAGTTGTTCATGTCGTCTTTGTAGAGTCACTCTGACGTTCTTTGAATTGTCGTTGGAGTTGTATTTGCTGGGCATTGAAGGATATAACTTCAGGGTTGAATTTCCATTAATTGCTAATATCATTATCATTTTTTTAATTCTTTCTTTTTGAGCCTAAGCAGATTTCAGAATTTTGGTCGTGTGATCAAAATATTGTTTGTTTTCCAAAGATATTTCTGAGCCAATTAAAAACCGACCAAAAGATTCAAGATCGTTGAACTTTTCCTTGAATATAATATTGGAAGAATTATCTTAAGAAAGCATTAATTAGGGGAAACTCGAACACCAATTTTTGATTATTTGTCCACCTCAAGCTTCTTCTCAGGGAGAATTTTTTTTTTGCTTTGATTTTTGGATCAAACTTTTCACACAATCTTTCTTCTTTTTTTTCTTTTCTTTTCTTTTTCTTATTTTCCCCATGTTTTGTTGAAAATTACTATATCTGGTCGAGCATGATTTACAGATTTTGAATGTCTAAATTCAGACACCAATTTTTGATTATATGCTCACCTCAAGCTTCTTCTTAGGGGACTTACAAATTTTTTTTGCTCAGTTTGTTTTCTGAGAATTACTATATCTGGTGAAACATATTTCTCTTAAGGATTTTGAATGTCCAAACTCTCCTGACTAATAATCCTCAATTGTTTCGTAAGTTGAATTCTGAGATATTATAACTCGTTTGAAAGTCAGGAAACAGTCACATGACTGGAAATTAAAAGGTTCGTGATATCCCAAGTTAACTGCTCGTATTTCAACCACACTATCTTATTTTGAAATCGGCTTAGGACCCAGTTGAAATTATTTAAAGTGGATGACTCAATTATTAGGGCATTAATTTCATTCTCCCCTGAAGTTATATTCGTATCAAAATATCCAAAAAAAAAGTTTTTTTCTTTTTGGGTGATGAGCTTTCCAAATATTGAACATTTCTGAACAAAAACAAACTCTTTATTTTCATTAATTCATTGCGATGGGAGGAATGGGATAGACTAACATCGATCCTGCTAAAGTCCCATTTACACTAATTGTAGTAATCAAAAGATAAATTCTACTATCTCCTGATAGAGAGAAAGCCTCGAACTCTGTGCTCTAGCCTGCAAGGAAACTACTTGGATATGTCCTCTCTTTTCCCTTGACGACTTCATCTGAACTGTGTTCCATTTGACACCAGCTGCGTAGGAGTCAATTAGGACAATTGGATCAACCGAAATCATATTGATGGAACCTCTTTCAGTTTTTGTCAGATATTCTTCCGGAATCTTTATGTTCCCACTATTGAAATTCTTCTCGAGCCACTCTTTGAAACTGATACAGCTTTCAATTGTGTGCCCAAGCATTCTGTGATATGGGCAATAATTAGGATGTTCTTCTTGTTGACTTCTTTCGGTTTCTTTGGCTCTGATAATTTAAACTCGGGCTTCTTAATCAAATTCCGAAACATCTTTGCTAGTGATATACTTTATTTAACAGTTCAGTCATAGACCAACCCTGCCTTCCATCCATCAAGTATGGATTTTGCTGAGGTGACTATCGACTGCGCTGCTGGTTGTATTTTTGTTGATGTTGATAGATTTTTCGCGGCGGCTTAGTATGGATCTTCATCGACTGCTTACCCTTGTCAATTGTTGCCATTATCTCTGATCTCCTTTCAGATGTCTTGGCTGGCTTCGCCTCGTCCACCCTTTCCAGGAACTCAAGTTGTTTGGTCTCCTTTTGCAGGCTTGCGGCTTTGCTAAGTAGCTTTTCAAAAGTTTTGATCATAAGTCCCTTGAGTAAGAAACCTACTGGACTATAGATGTTTTGTAGCAAAATTTTGATTGCATGTTGTTCTTGAAGCTATGGTTCACACTTCATGCTGAAATTTCTCCATCGCAGGATATAATCTACTAATGTCTTAGTCGATTTCTGTTGCTCGACCATGAGATCACCAACGGTGACATGGTACTGAACTCTGACAAACCATCTAATAAAATGTTTTCCATTTCTACAAATGTCTTTACCGAGCAGTTGGGTAATTCTGCATACCAGTTAAAAGCAATCCCTGAATGACTACTCATGAACTGATGAAATAATAGCGCATCATTACCCCCTGTGTTGCAGCAATTTGTTAAAAAATGTGCAACATGCTGTCGGGGGTTTCCAGTCCCGTCGAAAATTTTGAACAAAGGTGATATGAAACCCTTGGGGTATTCGATGACATCAAACTCCTCCAGGTATGGCCTACCTTTTAGAATCAATGCCTCTCCTTCTGATTGATCCAGGATTTCTCTCACCTGTCTTTTCACCATCGGTTTAATGTCTTTTTTTGGTACTGGACCCTGAACTGAATCCTTCTTTAGTTGTTCATCAGATGTGAAATCTTTTTTTTCATTGGAAATATGAATGATCTCTGGCTAGTTTGTTTCTGGAGGTGTCATCTGTGGTGATTGTAACTGTCTTTGCATTGTAATCACTGGGGTCGTCAATTCTTCAATTTTCTTTTTGAGACGATTGATCTGTTTGTCCCTTTTTTGGATGACCCTTGCCACTCATCCACGGAGTTCTCCTCACCAGAAGATGGAGCGTCGCGCGCAGATAACTTGGCCCGGGTCTCGATGACATTGATTTTTGTTAATCCTTCGTCTATGTAATATGGCACATTATAATTTTCATCATCCGTATCTCTTCTTGGTCCTCCAGAAAATCGTGCAATATTGGCTCGGACTCTCTCCAGCTTAGCCTCAATTGAATTTCCTTCGATTACTTTTAGTTCAGTTAGAGATTTCTGAAGAGTGTCACTTCTTTTGTTGAGCACCGATGTAGTTATGTAGGAATTAATCGAATCAACCAAAATCATATTTACGGAACCTTTCGGGATCGTTACATTTCCACTTTTTAAATTCTCCTCAAGCCAATCCTTGAAGATGAAACAACCTTCTATTGTATGCCCCAACATTCTATGGTAGAAAAAAACATTGGGACTATATTTCTTTTCAACCTCTTCGTGCTTCTTTGGTTCTGGAAACCTGAACTCAGGCTTCTTCATCAAGTTTCTAAACATTTTCGGCACAACCTCATCTTTGAAGGATAATTGTCTTATCCTTCATTCTGAAAGAGTTGGGCCTGCTCTACCTTCCGTCTGGTATGACTATTGGCTGGACTGTCCATACTATGGTACTTGCTATTACTGCTGAGGCTGACTATGCTGGGCCAACTGTTGAGAGTGTTGGTGGGACTGTCGAGGCTGTTCGGCTTTCAAAATTTTCTGGCTGCGCCTCCTTTTCTGTGCCTTCGACAATTGTGCAGGCTTTGAATTAGACCCAATCTCAAATCTAAAAAGCAGTGGGGCATATGCGTCAACTGACTCTTTCTCATGTAGAATCTCTTTTTCCTTATTCAACAAAACAATTGGCGCGGTGACGATGAATCCGGTAGTAGGAGCGGAAATAGTTCTCAGAGAAGTCCCAACGCTCCCACTAAAATACCTTATAACATTAGTAGGGTTCTTTTCGACCAATACTTTTGAAGGGGAGAATTCCTTAGTAGATTTCAGGTTGAACTCTACAATAGGCTCCACGGACCAATCCGTTTCGAACTTCATTATCGTGACGACCACCTTCCTGAACTTGAATCTAATATCATCGAACTCTTGTCCAAATTTAATAACTGCAAGGTCAGGCATCTCATCCTTGTTGACAACGAACTCCATTCGGGAGGCGAAAGAGAAGATCAACTTTGGCGAAGACATTGTCCCCTTTATTTAAAGAATTTCTGAAAGTCAGTGACGTCCCGTGCATTAAAGTTTCAACATAAGTACTCAAGTTTGACGCACTTCTCTTATAAATTGGGTATCCTCTATTATTTTATTTTTCAAATTTGTTATTTATTTGTGATTAAAGCATCAAAGAGTTGCAATTAACAAATTAAATAAGCGTGAAGAGACACAGCAACATGGCTTGATTCGCAGAAAGCAAACCAAACCCAAAGGAGATGAAGAAAATGCAAAGTTTAGGACCCGGTGCTGGACCAACTTCATAATGCACAACGCCTAGGAGGAACTAGTCCACCAACACACTTAGTGGAGGTCCGACCCCACTCAAAAGATATATTTCTAATGAACTCCTGAACCTCTATGTTTAAAGGTGATTGAACAGACAGTCCGAAAGTCCTAAAGAGTTGACCGTAATTTTCCAAAACAGAAATGGGTAAAGCATGCCAACGGAGAAGGGTAATTTGGATCATGAGGGACATGAACACATTACCAATGTTTAAAGATAGTATTTTCTTATTTAAATAGAGAGAGAAGCAACTCCCCAGCGGTGTTGCCAGAATTTTGGTGCTATTTTGGTTGGAGGAGTTGCCTGTTGGAAGTTGTCGAGCACCGAAATCGAAATCTCGTCGCTCGCTTTGGAAGGACATTTTAATTTACATACGTATATAAGTTTAGAAAAATATGAAATCAAACTAATCTCATATTTTTCATATTTCAAATGAAAGAGAACTGTACCTCAAACCCTGTATCTAACCAAGGGATTAACACAAGACTTGAGAATGAGGCTCGATCAAATAAACTAAGAAATATATGACATCTGTTTGGTATGCAAAACCATTTTAGTTGTTGATTATTTCCTCTATTTAATATGAAGAATTAAATAGGGTTTATTTTAAGCTGAGTTCGGTAAAGCTTCCTATAAAGTCAAGCCCCTATAGTTAATTACATCTTAAATGACCGAAGTCACCTAAGAAAACTCTCGATAAAAATTAGGGAATGTTATCTTTAAAGAAGTCAAAGGATAAGAATTTTTAACGAAATCGGACAAAGAGGTGTGAAAGGGCAATGATTCAAATTTGGAACATTTATTGTAGGATTCGAAGGAGGAAGAACTAGGGGATATCATAGATCCAGAGGAGAACCTCGGTGACTTCCTAGTCTATCCTATTATTTGGCTTCAGTTTTGAGAAGAAATTATTTAAGTGTTTCATCCTACCAGTCTTATTAATTTAGGGCTTACATTTGTGTGAAACAATCACACAAATAACCTGGAAGATGTGAGAATTTAGGTCGTGACAAGCGACAACCTCGAAATCCTAAAGCGAGTTAGGGCTTAAATTGCATAACAGAGCTATACAAAGGCCTAAAGATAAATCGAGGATTTATGTTGCATAAGCAAATAACCTCAATATCCTATCAATTTTTATTTATTTCTAAGGAAAGACATGCTGTTGTAGATCCTCTTGCTGTTGAAGATGACCGTGCTGCCCACAATGCTAGCTCCAAGATCCTTGTCATGACGAGTTCAAGTTTTCTAATGTGTCAAGTAATGATGTCAAATCAGATGTCCTTATGGTTATGGTTCTTTAAATATTATGGGGCATATTAAAGTTGATTAGAGTGACACCGGTTAGGAACCTATGGTTCCCTCGTTCCGACACCACTATTTTCTATCGGATTCACTTAGTCTAAATGAATTTACTAAACTCAACTTAATGAGTTCCATACTTTCATTTAGATCATGGGGAGCCTCGTTAGCAACCGTATTTTACCTCCTCCGAGGGATTCCCAATCATCCGATAAAGATGTCTTAATTCAGTTGCAATTGTTGTTTTGTGATGTTTGTGATTAAATTTTGAGTTGTCTTATATTTTGAATGTTGTGGCGGTGAATTTTATCTTGATTGATTTTAGTTTTGATTTTTGTTTTGCGGCTATCATAGCAGTTTTTGTTTCATGTCGGGTGACATCGTAGTTTAGCATGTAAGTTCGTAAGTACAGTGTAGAAAGTACGAGAAAAGAAAGAACTGTAAACTGTAAAAGTGTACCTGACGAGTCTTATTGTTCTTCCACCTGAAAAGTCAGTACTTACAAAGCACATATATGTATATATAATTTTGCAAGAATTAAAGCATGCTGATAAGGAAAGTAGAAAATAGAAGTTTAAGGTGTGTCTACCAGATCCTATGTCATAACTTAGCGGGTTAGGTTTAAATTTTGAGGATGATTCCATTAAGCAAATCATAATAAGTCTAGATATCCTACAAGATTTCCAAGGGATCATGAAAAAGTTTTGGGTTATACCTTAGACATTTCATGGTCCTTGAAATTATCTTGAGTTCATTTTGGTCTTATTGTGTTTGCTATATGTTTCATCCAATTAATACCCTTATGCTCAGTGAATCACGATGTTTTGATTATCTCTTAAATGAGATAATTACCACTTGATACTCACTTATAAATTATATTCGTAAAGACCCTTGGGGGAAACTTAACTTAATTTGGGAATTTAATTAATTTAATCTTTAAAGAATTGGCTTGTAGTCTTTTGAAAGGTTTTAAATTAATTATAAGTTATTAGCTAAACCTCATTAGATAAAATTTTGATTAAGCCTAGTTCACTACTAAACCCTTAAGATTTAATGAGTAGGTTTATGGATAAGAAAAATGATTTTTAAAATTTATACTCTTAATCCTTATCATGAATTATAAATCATTTTAAAACTGTTGGTTGGGGGTTAAAATCAGTGAGTTTTAATCTTCTAAAATCAAACCCTTCACATTAATGTCTTCCTATTTAATTATTCTTCCAAAATTTCATTAATTTGAAAAAAAATATAAAATTATCTTTTATGAGATTCAAAGTGAGGTTGGTTTCTACCACTTATCCCTTTTAAGTTTCAATCATCAATACATGTTATTTTAAGATCACTTATTGCCCATTTACCCTCTTGATTAGACCTAAATATTAATTAAGCTTTAAATTCCAAAATTACACTTTTGCCCCTAAGGCCTTAATACCCTATATATCATTAAATCAGACTCAAATGGCTTAAAAATTTTATGTTACCTCACTAATGGATTAATTAAAGCATCAGAGGAGAAAAATGTGGTTTTTTTTTCAAATTTATTTAATATTATAATTATTTTTAATGCAAAAGAGGAAATTTCAATGAAAATTTAATAACTCACTCAAAATAAGACTTCTGTCCTTAAGAAAAATATTGGAGGTTCATATAGATCACGGGACCACTTGGACCAATTTTCATGATTTTTAGAGGTTTAATTTAATTATTAGGATTATTTGTTTTTTAGCATTAATTAAATATAAAATAATATTTAGATGGAAAATTAAGTCTTATATTTTTATTAATTCTCTCTGAGTCTAGGGAACCCAAAGAAATAAATTTTATATTTTGGTGGCTTATATTTTAATTATTAGAATTATTTTAGTGAGAAATAAAAGAGAATTCATTTTTTAGCTTTTAAAATTAACATCTTGACTTAGAAAATTAGGAAAATTATTTTAATTAGTTTCAAGTGATAAGGAAGCCAAATGTGAAATTTTAGTATGTTTTTACAGTATTTGTAATTTTTAGGATTTTTAATTAATTTTTAATTATTTAAAAGGATAAAATTAGCAAATAAATGAAGTATTTATTTTTAATTAAATTTTATTTTTCTTAGGTTTCCCTGGTTATAAGGAGCTCCAAAAACCAACTTTTGTAAATTTTTGAGTTGTATTTTAATTATTATAATTATTTTAGTGCCAAACAATGCTATTTTACTTAATTAATCCATTTAAGTAGTTAAATTATCTCTAATTTACTTGAAATTTTTATGGGGAGCTCTCTTGACATTAAATTACATTGTGGAATAGTTTTTATGCCATTTTAATATATATTTACTCCAAATTAATTTTATTTCATTTTTTAGGGTGAGTTACAAATAGGAATATTTTTAATGAATTAAATCAAGTTTATATTTTTCCTAGGATCCTCTGACCACGGTGAACTTACCAAAATAAATTTTGTATTTTTCTGATGAGAATTTTAATTATTATAATTTTTATTCTAAAATAAAGACCATTAACTTGAAAATTTGATACCTATGCTTACAAATCTCTCCAAACCTTGAAGAACTTAGAAAAAGATTTCTCATAACATGTAGAATCAAAGTTCCAAAGCTCAAGTCATGGTGAAATGTCTATGCAAATAGAGAGTTAAAATAAGGAAAACACTATTTATTTAATTCAAAATAATATATGCATCAAATAAAAATGAAAATATTTGCACATTATTCTCATCTTTTGACTAAGCAACATGGTATTTTTATTTTACTTTTATTATTTTTATACACAAAGTTATGTATTTTTTAAGTTTTGGTCATTAAATAATTCGAATAAAAGCCTATTTTTATACTTATCCGCGTCATCCTCGTACGCATCGATGGGACACGTGTCTCCGCGGTACTGGGCACCGCCAGCTAACTCATCCCACTCTTTTCTAACCGTTGTGTTGTCTGACCGCATCAGGACCCTCCATTCGATACATGCTTGATCGGATGGTCCTTCGTCATCGTCCCCAACTGGTTCAACCCAAAAACTGTCCATTTTAAAACGCTAATATCTTGCTCGATTCTCAACCAAATTAAGTGTGGTTTTTTTTTAAATTACTCATTTTGACTAGGAGATAACATCCATACGGTTGATCAAGCTTTAAATTGATCCTATAAGCATGGAGAATTAAATGAAGCTCAATTTAGGGTTAACTTTCATTACCTTTGCCCAAGAGGTGTGGCCTCGATTGGGTGCTTCCAAAAGTTTGCTTTGAGTCCAAAGAGCTCCCAAATGAAGTCCCAAGCGGTGGTGAATTTCCTAAGTATAATTTTGACGAAAGCCGATTTAGGGGGTTGATCAAAGTCCACCTTAGGGTGCTCTAGTGATGGGGCTTTTATGGGGGAGCTTCTTCTCTTACTGTGGGGATAGTGTGGGTACAATTAATTTGAATTTGGAGGAGGTTTAGAGGATGTCCTGTTTCGGCCTAGGGATTGAGCTCCAAAATTGAGCTCGAGTGGTGGATTTGGGTTTGAGGATGGTTGGGTTAAGCTCAAGAGGTCTCAAGGGAGCTCTGGAAGCAATTTGGTAGAGTCTCCACATGGAATTTCAAGCTCTCCCCCTTTCACCATGGAGGGGGGTTTAAATAGAAGGGATTGGAGAGGCCACCGGGCAATTGGTGGGTGTTTATGGTTGCTTAGGTGGAGAGAAGAAAAGCCCGAGTGTCCAATTAAAGTGTACACATCAGGGAGGTTCAATTTTGAGTTTTGAGCATATGGGCTCCCTTGGCCATGGTGTCTTCCCGCCACCAAGGTGGCTGGCCGGCTAGGGAGGGAGAACCATTTGGTTAGGGGGCTTAGGGCTTGGTTTTGGTGCAAACAATTTAGGGTTGCCATGTGTAAGGGTATAGGATTGAAATAGAATGGGGGAAGGGCTATTTTTGGGTCAAATTGGGTCCAATCATAGTTTGGAGCTGGCTTCACCTCTCAAGGCTGGTTTGGGTGTTGAGGTAAATCAGGAGGTTCAGCTTAATTAGCATGGTGAGGTATCTATCCAAAGATATTTGGATAATCATGGGTTAGAATGATTCATGGGAGGGGTTAAGATAATCTTAAGGATATTTGAATGTGGTTTAGCCTCTTTCCAATAATAGATTGATGATGTGGCATGGGTCTCATGACTTATCTATGACTTAGGAGTGGCTTCATGGCTTGTCCTTGGCTTAGTCAACTTTCATGCGAAGGGATTTTTGGAATTTTGAAATATTTTGGTGGAGTTTGGCATGGTGATTGATTTGGATTGATATGATTTTGGATTTAGGACTTTAGGAATGATTTTAATTAAATGGATGATGGAAAGAAATGATTGTCATGTGGGCTTTGGACTTGGGCTTTTGAAATTAAATGTAGTGGGCTTTGGAATTTTAAAATAAAAAATTGATTTTGGGCTAAATAAATGTTGAGTTTGGTGTTGGAATTTTTCATGAAGGCTTGATAAAAATTTCAAGTGATTTTGAATTGAATTGGGGGGCTAATTTGGTGGATTTAGGCATTTGGTCAAAATTGGGCTTTTTTGATTTCATTGAAATTGGGCTTGTAATTGGAACAATTTGGGCTTTAATTTTATTTATAATAGAATTGGGGATGCTGAATTTTGGTTTAGAATTGAAATGGGGCAAAATTGGAGTCAATTGGGCCAAAATTGGAGTTAATTTGGAGACATTTGAGCCTTTTTAAGGGTAAATTGGGGGTTTTGGTCAAATTGAGTAAAACTGGCCAGATCTAGTCAAATTGATGATAAAAAATTGAAATTGGGAATATTTGGGATGATTTTGGAAAATTTGGAAAATTTTGAAATCTTTAGGTCATGAGGGGCATTTTGGTAATTTTGGTAATTTTTGGGAGTATTTTGGAAATTTGGCAAATTTTGGTCAATTTAGATAGTGGAGAGTGGTTTGAGATGATATTTGTACAAATTTGGGTATTTTGGATAATTTTGGGATTTTTGAGAAAAATTAGAGTTTTAGGGGTATTTTGGCAAATTTTGGGGTATTTTGGAAATTTGGTAAATTTTGGTCAATTTAAGTAGTGGTGAGGGGTTTGAGATGATTTTTGAACAAATTTGGGTATTTTGGATAATTTTGGGATTTTTGGCAAAATTAGGGTTGTAGGGGTATTTTGGTACTTTAGTGGTTTTGGGCCAAAATGGGCACCAAGCCATGAAGCCATACCAAACCAATAGGAGCCATGTGAGGACTCATTTTGAATGCTTAATATGTTAGTTCTAACCCTCTTAGTCAAAGACTAGGGGTATAGGGTCATCCATATAAGCTTTCTAAAAAGAGTCAGGAGACCAAATTAAAGTGTCCTTAGGGTATGTGAAAGGTGTAGTGTGTGTGCAAGTTAGCCCTAATAAAACCAGATCACCCAGGGTTAGTCCTAATGTCTGACCATCCTATGGGGGACTCCCCTTGAGCTCCTCCATATCGACCCCACCTACTAAGTGCTAGAGGTTAGGACCAATATGTGGAACTTCAAGTTGAGCAAAGAAGGATTTAGAATTTCTAATGGCGAGGGTTCATTTTTTAGTCCTCTAGGAATAGTCAGTAGGAAAGTCCTATGGCTAGACCCTAAGCTACTAAAGAGGAAAAACTAGACCTCAACCGAAAATGAGGTCAACACCTGCATAACATCAAAACTACTGTCAAAAGTTACTTACACCTCCATGTATGTAGCAATGTAGTCATCGATAACATCTTGCATCTCACGTGGTACTGATGATCTACCAGGATACTCTAGGTAAGATACCGTAATACGAGGCTACAAAATAAAAAAATAATTATAAACTCTAACTACAAAATTGAAATATAAAGGGGTTGCTTTTTTATACCACTATCACATGGCTCTCAACAATGGAACTGATGCTCTAGCTTGTGATCACTATTAGGTTACTTTGCAATCCCTGTTTGACTGTAGAGGTACCTAAACAAGCGAGCATCATCAAAATCTATTCTAGATTTTCTTCAGCTTGAGCCGGAGTTGTCTCTACCTCAAATGACACTACATCTGAAACCATTATTTTTTTGACGTTCTTGAAAAAAAGACAGTTCCAAATTTATTTCCGATTGTTGGCCCTTTGGGTCTTCAGTATCTACAACAAATGTAACATGACCCTAAATAAAAGAACAAAAGTTTTTAAACATATTATTGAGTTAAATAATGGAGAACACTATAAAATGATATATTTACTATAAAGTGCATGATATCAAGAACATGATGTGATGTTCATTCAACTTCATCGTGTTCCTCCGGTAGTGTCTCGTCGCCTGAGGCAAAATTGTCCTGAGCAGCATTTATTTGATCTTGCCCTGTTGACCTCATTTTGGTTGAGGTCAAGTTTTTCATCTTTAGTAGCCTAGGGTCTAGCCATAAGACTTTCCTGTTGACTATTCCTAGAGGGCTAGAAAAGGAACCCTCACTAATAGAAATTCTAAACTCTTATTTGCTCAGCTTGAAGTCCCACATGTTGGTCCTAACCTCTAGCACTTAGTAGGTGGGGTCAATATGGAGGAGCTCAAGGGGAGTCCCCCATAGGATGGTCAGACCTTAGGACTAACCCTGGGTGGTCTGGTTTTGGTATGGCTAACTTGCACACGCTACACTTTTTCACTTACCCCAAACCTTAGGACCCCTTAGGTTGGCCTCCAGACTCTTTTTGGAAAGCTCATATGGGTAAACCTATACCCCTAGTATTTGGCTGAGAGGGTTAGAACCAGTATATTGAGCATCTAAAATGAGACCTCACATGGCTTGTATTGGTTTGGTATGGCTTCATGGCTTATTGACCCATTTTGGCCCAAAATCACTAAATTACCAAAATACCCCTATAACCCTAATTTTTGCCAAAAATCCCAAAATAATCAAATTTGTTCAAAAATCATTTCAAGCCACTCGACACTACCTAAATTGACAAAAATTCACAAAAAATTAACAAATTTCCAAAGTACTCCAAAAAATTCCCAAAATTCCCAAAATGCCCTTCATGACCTAAAAATTCCAAAAATTCCAAAATCATCCCAAATATTCCCAATTTCAGTTTTTGATCATCAATTTGACCAAATTTTACCAAATTAGTCCAAGTTGACTAAAAGCCCCAATTTGCCCTTAAAGGCCAAAATGTCCCCAAATTAGCCCCAATCTTAGCCCAATTGACCCAAAATTTGCCCAATTTCAATTCCAAATCAAAATTCATCATCCACAATCCTAATTAAAAAAAATTTCAAGCCTAATTTGATCCAATTGCAAGCTCAATTTCATTCAAATCAAAAAGGCCCAATTTTGACAATATGCCTAAATCCACCAAATTAGCCCTTCAATTCAACTCAAAATCATTTAAAATTTTGCCAAATCCTTCATGACATTATCCTACACAAAATTCAACATTCAAGTAACCTAAAGTTTAGCCCAAAATCAATTTCCATTTTAAAAGCCCATGCCCACCACATATAATTCCACAGGCCCATGTCCAAAGCCCATATGACAACTCTTCCCTTCATCATCCATTTAATCAAATATCACTTCCTAAGTTTTAATTTCATGATCAATTCATTCCAAATCAAGCCTCATGACAAACTCCAGAAAATATGCCCAAATTCTCAAAATCCCTTCTCATGAAAATTAGTCAAGCCAAAGGGGAGCCATGAAGCCACTCCCAAGCCATAGGCAAGCCATGAGAGCCATGCCACATCATCAAACTATTAATGGCAAGAGGACAAGCCACTTTCAAACTTCTTTAAAAAGGCTTTTAACCATTTTAATGAATCCTCTAAACCTCATACTTAACCAAATCACTTGGATGGGGACTTCTCCACATCACTTTAGCTGATCAAGTTGATTCTCTTTAGTCCAAGACTAACCTTGGTGGCTGAACCCAACCCAAACCATGCCTTGACCTAATTTGACCCAAAATGGCCCTTTTACTATACTATTTCAATCCCATACCTTTACACATGGCCAACCCCAATTGACTTCACACTAAGACCAAGGCCTGACCTCCCTGAGTTAGATGGTGACCCCTCCCTTGGTGGCTGAAAACCCAAAATCAAAAGCTCCACCATGGCCAAAACTCAAAATTAAACCCATGCAAGATGGCTCATCCCAATTGAATTTTTGTACATTGTTGACATCCACATAAGCAACTTAAATCATCCACCAGTTGCCTTGATGACCTTTCCTTCGCCATCTATTTAAACCCCCCTCCATGGCCAAAGGAGGAGAGCATGATATTCCTTAGGGAGACTCTGTCAAATTGCTTCCAAAGCTTCTCTGAGACCTCTTGAGCTTAACCCAACCACTTTTTGCCACTCAAAGCCACTGCTCGAGCTCAATTTTTGAGCCCAATCTCAAGGCCGAAATAGGACACCCCTCAAACCTCCACCAAATTCAAATTAATTGCACCCACACCATCCACACATCAAGATAAGAAGATTCCCCAAAAAATTCCCATCACCAGAGCACCCTAAGGTGGAATTTGATCAAACCCCTAATTCAACCTTGATGGAATTCATATCTAGGCAATTCACCTCGGCTTGAGGCTCCATCCCTAGGCTCTTGCGACCACCACGAAGCTTCCACAAGCATCCAATCGAGGCATCCCCTCTTAGACCAAGGTAGTGAAATTTAACTCCAAGCGAAGCTTCATTTGATTCTCCATGTGTATACAGTTGATTTAAGGGTTAATTAACTGTATGAATATGTTCTCTTAGTCAAGGTGAGTCTATAGGAACACACCGCACTTAATTTAATTAAGTATCAAATAAGATATTAACATTTGAAAATGGACGGTTTTCGGGCATGAGTCATTGTGGATGAAGACCACGCGCCATCCAATGGAGTGTATATCCATCAAATGGCTCCGATCAAGCCGGACAAGCTGAGGTTCGAAACAGCGGTGCTGACATGGATGGCGGCGCCCTATCCCGCGGTGACACACTTCTCTTCGACGCGTACAAGGATCCAATCAGTGCTAACTGGTTTAAGTAAGAAATTAGGGGATTTTTCTTATTTATTTAATTCCCAAGACTTCAAAAATTCATAATTTCATGTAGAAAAATCATAAAACTAAAATAAAAATACTCGATTGCTCAGTGAAAAGAGGAGAACAATGTGGAAACATTTTCATATTTATTTGATGCATGTATTATTTTTAATTAATTAAATGGTGTTTTCCTAATTTTGATTCTCCATTTGCATAGACATTTCACCATGACTTGATCTTTGGGGCTTTGATTCTACATGTTATGAGGATGCTTTTTCTGATTTTTCCAAGGTTAGAGGAGATCTTTAGGCATAGATATATAATTTTCAAGTTAATGGAATATTCACCAGAAAAATACAAAATTTATTTTGGTAGGTTCACTGTGGTCAGAGGACTCTAGGAAAAATCTAAACTAGGTTTAACTCATCAAAAATACTCTTAATTATCATCAACCCTAAAAAAATGAAAAAAAATTAATCTAGGGTAATTATAAATGTAAATGACATAAAAACTATTCCACATTGTAATTTAAAGTTAGGGGAGCTCCCCATAAAAATTTCAAGTCAATTGGAGTTAATTTGTCACTAAAAATAAATTTTTAAGATAAAATTACATTTTTTGTCATTAAAATAATTTTAATAATCAAAATACAACTAAAAAATTACCAAAATTTGATTTGGGAGCTCCTTATGACTAGAGGAACCTAAAAAAAATAAAATTGTAACTAAAATAAATACTTCATTTTTGAGCCATTTTTGGGCCTTAAAATCATAAAAATCACAAAATTGTAAAAACACATTAAAATGTCATATTTGGCTAAGTCAAGATGTTAATTTTGAAGGCTTAAAAATGAATTTTCTCTAATCTTTCACTAAAATAATTCTAATAATTAAAATATAAGCCATAAAAAAGTGAAATTTGTTTTTTTGGGTTCCCTAGACTTAGAAAGATTTAATAAAAATATAAAACTTAATTTTCCACTTAAATAATATTTTAAATTTAATTAATACACAAGAAAAACAAATAATTCTAATAATTAAATTAAATCTCAAAAAATCATGAAAATTGGTCCAAGTGGTCCTCTAGCCCAGGTAAACCTCAAATAATTTTCTTAAGGACAAAAGTTTTGTTTGATTGAGTTATTAAATTTTCATTAAAAATTCTTATTTTTGCATTAAAAGTAATTATAAAATTAAATAAATTTGGAAAATCCACATTTTCTCCTCAGATGTTTTAATTAACCCATGAGTGAGGTAACATAAGATTTTTAAGTCAATTGAATCTAATTTAATGAATTATGGAGTGTTAAGGCCTTAAGGGAAAAAGTGTAATTTTGGAATTTATAGCTTAATTAATATTTAGGTCTAATCAAGAGCGTAAATGGGTAATAAATGATCTTAAAATAACATGTCTTAGTGATTGAAACATAGAAAGAGATAAGTGGTAGAAACCAGCCTCACTTTGAATTTCATAAAGGATAAATTCATAATTTTTCAAATTAATGAAATTTGGAAGAATATTTAAATAAAGGAATACTAAGGTGAGGGGTTTGATTTGGAAGATCATAATTCACTGATTTTGAACCCTAATTGATGGTTTTAATATAATTTATAATTTATAATTCATGATTGAGAGCACAAATATTCAAAACCTTTTTTTTATTAATTTTGCAAATCTACCCATTAAATCTTAAGGGCTTAGTAGTGACTTAGGCTTAATCAAAATTTTATCTAATGAGATTTAGAGAATAAGTCATAATTACTTTGAAATCTTCAAAACACCACAAGCCCATGCTATACATAATCAAATTAACTAAATTCCTTAATTAAATCAAGTTGTCCCCAAGGGTCTTTTCCTATATAATTCATAAGTGAGATATTAAGTAATAATTACTCCACTTAAGGGATAATCAAAACATTAAGTTCATTAAGCATAAGGGTATTAATTGGATGAACTATATAACAAATATGATAAAACCAAAAAGAACTCAAGATAATTCCAACAACTATGAAATACCTAAGGTGTTAACCAAAACTTCTTCATGATCCTTTGGAAATCATGAAGGACATGTGAGCTTATTATAAATTGCTTAATGAAATCATCCTTAAAATTTAAAAACACCAAGATATGAAATAGAATTTGCTCGACACACTTTAAGTTTGTACTTCCTACTTTTTCTACAAGCATGCTTTAATTTCTGCAAAATTATACATAAATATGCTTTGCAAGTACTGAAGTTTCAGGTGGAGGAACGAGAAGACTCACCAGGTACACTTTTATAGTTTACAATGCTTTCTTTTCTCATCAGGTACACTTTTATAGTTTACAGTGCTTAAAAATTTGCATGCTAAACAACGATGTCACCCAACATGAAAACTAAAAC
>NEWO01000363.1:122315-141960 GCA_003013225.1 Phalaenopsis aphrodite | reverse complement strand
ATTTAAATGTAGCGCATAATTATAGAAAATTGGCAATATGTAAATTTGGATCTTCAGTTGGTGATCCCCCAAACTGATTATTTGATACAATTTGAATAATAGCAGGTTAAATTTCAAATGAATTATCCACTACAGTAGGTTTTTGAATACTACAATGAAGTTCATCTACAGTAGAGTTGACATAATCTCTTAAAGGTCTAAACTCTTGATGAATTTCAGCATTTTGATTGTTTCAGTTTGCCATTTCTATAAATTTTTTTAGATTTTTCAAGATTCTTGATTTTTTGGTTTTTCTGATTTTCTTAATAGTTATTTCTAATTCAAAATTGTAGGGCACTAGTACTTCGGAACCTGAACTATGCATACACTAACTAAAAATAAAAATAAAATAAAACACATAAAATATAATACAATAATTGTTAAAGTTTAAATAAGACTTTCTAAAAATAGAATTTTCCTTTTAAATCAATTAATTTTTATTTTCCCTGGCAACAACGCTAAAAAATTGATCCCGAAACTGCTTATATGCAACGATATAACAATGTCTTTGATGATATTTTTCACTTATGTTTCCTTACTTTGCAACAGAAACAAAAACTTGATCCTGATAAAAATAAGAATTTAACTCTTTAATTTATATTTATATTGGAATACTATGCAAGTATAAGTATCGTTATCAAGTAATATAGGACTTTTTGATTAAGACCTGAATATCAAACCCACAGGGAAGTACACAATATGCACTATTGAATAACAAACTTTTCTACTTTAAAAAGACAATTACTTAAACTAAAAATATTTTCACAATATTAAAATTCAAATATTTTTGGTATTTTTGATATTTTGACAGAATAATAGCAATTTAAAAAGATAACTTGAGTTTATGTAAAAGAAAAGCACTGAATTTGAAAATATCTTTCTCCTTATCATGAATCAGTAATAAGTGTAGGAGTTCTGTTGTGGAAGTATGCAAATTGTGTTGTGCCAAATAGGAGCAATTATATTCTTAGCCCCTACTAGAGATGTTATAAAGAACATTGGCTAATTTAAAGTTTGAATAGTTTTCAAAACCGACTAGGCAAGGAAGATACCATCTCTAACTCTAGAGTTCCCTCAATTCCCTCCACCTGGAAGCTAACATCTCGTATTAGAACCTAAAGAAATAAACCAAGTTGGGGCTTTAACTTGTCAATTTAAATTCCTCTAACTCTACACCCTTCCATGATTATTTATTTTTTTATTTGCACTAAATCATATGAATTACGTTCTCATTCATAAAACCTCATGTGATTCTTTCCAATTGTTGACTGAGATAATACCAGCCTGGTTCTTACATGTTTTCACAATAAATTTTAACATCTGGATAAGACAAATCAAGAAGTAAATGAAGTTCATGGATTTAAGTCATCACAACTTCTTCCAACATTAAAGATAAATACTCTCCACAACTTCCATCCAACACTTTAATCACTTATCATTTTAAGGAAAAAGATAAAGAAAACTACTCAGAATTCATGAAGAAAATAAAAACACACTTTAGTTTAAAAGTAGAAATCATTGTCAAACTAACAAGAAGTCTCTTTTAAAACCAAAAGTAGTTTAAGATAAAAGATAAAACTTATCTCAAATCCTCCACCAAACTCTTAAAGTTCCTTTGAATATCTTCTCTTTTACAATACTCTCAAAATAAACTAAAAAAAGGATAAATTAAACTTTTGTGGTGCTTGAAAATCTCTCCAAAACCATCTCTCTAAACTCCTTAGAACTTCTTTTCTTCTAACTCTTTTTAGAACTTTCAAGCACCCCTTCAAATGTCTCAACTTCCTTCATTTATAAATCTCCAAAAGGTGCCTTAGAAACTCTTCAAAATGTGTCCATATTCGATGAATCCTCCAAAGGATGCCTCCTTTCACAAGTATTTTAATAATATTTTCATTCTTAGTGGTCATAACCACCCTCTTAAGCCAATAAGTGCCTTAAATACCTCTTTAAAATTCAGAAAAATGAAGGAAACCGTCAAATAACTACCTCTGACACTTAAGCGCGGGCCCTCTGACTCTTAGGCGCTGCTTTCTCTGTTTCATCGGCGCTTAAGCGGCGGATCTAGCGCTTAGACGCCAAAACACTTTAGCACAATTTTCACCTTATTTCTCCAAATTTGATCCTTTTTCACTCCTTCAAGCATTTTTCACCTTTTTAGTTGTACCTTAAAGAAAAAAACAAAAATACTTTCCATTAAAGCGCAATATCTCAAAAATAAGTATAAAAATGTGTCTAAAAATACTATATATTTTAGGTGTATCAGTTACCCATAAGAATGCCTAGAAAAGGGAAAAGTGAAAGGAATTACTCGATATTTTGTTTTGTTCACACCACAGGGAGCACACTTCTCTCTGACATGTTGATGCCTCTATTGAGATACCCCGTCTCAAGACATCATCGTCAAGAAAGAGAGTGTGGGTACCCAAAGTCGTCATACCAATATGGTCTAACAAGCTCGTAGGACAGAATAGTGGAATGAAGCAAGAGTTTGAAATTTCTGCTACAGAATTTGATGAACAAGTGATGGATGTTCAAGAAAATCCTCCAGATCTTAAGATAATTCAAGAGGCAACAATTGAAGGAAAGGTCAAAAAGCTCAGGGCTGAGATTTCCGAGTTAGCCAGAGAACATGGAGTAACCATTAATGATGATGATGAGGTTTTTAATTTCAATGATTATTTAGCTGAAGACTTCATGGATATTCATGTCATTGAGACTAAAGCCACTTCGTCAGCGCGCGATGGCCAACCTCTAGTCGAAGGGAACACCGTAGATGATTTGCACAGAGCTATTTTCTTGAGGGATGAACATATCAATCAAATGAAAAAACGAATGGATGAGATGGCCGCCATGGCTGCAGTTAATGGGCAATCCCAGTCACAACATGTAGCTTCTATAGGATTTAACCAGCCTAAAATAATCCATATTGTTGATGAAAGAAAAGAAATTGCTTCCACTAATGGACAAGAGAAATAAAAGAAGGATTCCTCACCGAATACCATGCCTGAAAAGGATTATAAACAATTGGTCTAACAAAAAGTTCGAGAGGCCTTAGCCCAATCTAAGGGTGGTGCATTGATTTCAAGGGGTAGAACTTATCCGGAGGAATTTGATGGCGTGCCCTACCCAAGGGTTTTGTGCCACTGAACTTCAAGATTTTAGATGGGCTGGGAATCCCATGCAACACTTAGAACATTTTCGAGCCAATTATGGAAACACAAGAGGTAATGAAGCCTTACTCTTCTGATAGTTTGTCAGTAGCCTACCAAGGATTGTTTTTGATTGGTATATCGAGTTACCTAATGGGTCAGTTAAGACATTTGCTGAATTGGAACAAATATTCGTCAAGAGATTTGCTGGAGCACAACATCATGTTTCTATTGGGGATCTTATAGTAAAGAAGCAGACACCCAATGAGACCCTAGTGGATTATATATTGAGGTGGAGAAACCTTAGCATGAAATGTGAACCTTAACTACAAGAACAACTTGCGATTGAGATTTTACTCAAGAGAAAACATGGGCAGGTAGCATTCATGCTCAAGGGACTCACCATCAAGTCCTTTGATAAGCTGTTAAGTAAAGGCAACAATTTATAAGAGGAGGTTAAACATATGGATTCTCAAGAGAAAGCAGAGAAATCCAAGATAACCAGAGCATTTAAGAAGAGGTTTGGGACAGTAGCAACAGTTGATAAAGGAAAGCAACCAATAAAGATACAAGCAGAGCCTTCTCACCAAAGTTCTCAGCAATCGTTACAGCTTGCTCAACAATAAACACAACAGTATGGACAGTCCAACCAACAACCATACCAAGGATGATCGTACCAGACAAAAGGTAGAACGGGTCCAACTCTTTTAGAATGAAGGAGAAGACAATTTTCCTTCAAAGATGAGGATGTGCCGAAGATATTCACAAACTTAATGAAAAAGCCAAAGTTCAGGTTGCCAGAATCTAAGAAGCCCGAAGAGGTTGATAGGAAAGATTATCCTAACTTTTGTGTCTATCATAGGATGTTGGGGCATACAATAGAAGGTTGTTTTGTCTTCAAGGATTGGCTTGAGAGGAATTTTAAAGAAGGAAACACAAAAATCCTGAAGGAATATTTGAAAGAGCCTGAAGAAGGTTATGTAAATATGATTTTGGCCGAGCCAATCATCCCAATAGATCATATGCAGAAAAAGGCGGATGGAGCATAGTTTGGAGAAAGTCATCCAAGAAGATACTGGGCCAGATTCAGACCGCTTTAGTTCAGGCGGCCGTTCAGAGTCTACAACCTGCTCAACCAAAGTTAGAGATTTTGTCAGAGAAGTCACCATAACCGGAAGAGAAGAAAAAGAGCAACGTCATGAAGATTGATAGTGTGGGGGGTAGCATAGAGACTGCCTTTATTAGATTGGTTGTCTCAGATTATGGAAGAAAATCTTCGAACCCTTGACCTTGTATGATTATCTTTTTGCCCCACCGAGGTATTATGAATATAATGATTTTGATTTTGGCTACAGTTTGACTATCTCTAATGATAATGTAACTGAATTTTTTCGATCTAACTCCAATTTTGATTCCCAAACCGATCCTCAAATCATACTTGGAGTCCCCTAAAACCGTTAATGAGAATGAAGAAGACATCAACAATACCGGTTATGATAGCACCAGGAGTGAAGAGCCAATCCTCGAGTGCTACGGTGTACCGCTTGCTATCGACTTGGATCTCTCTGATGAAGAAGGAATACCAGAATTGTTTTCTACAACATCCTAGGAAGAAGAAATTATAGAAGTAAATCCAAAGAGAGGGAAATTATTACCCTTGATGTCAGCTCTAGCGGATAAAGGAAAACAAATAGTCATTCGAGAAGAGCTACCTCCACCTCCACTAGTGGAAGAGCCGCATAACCAAGTGAAAATCAGAGGATTATACAAGGTCGATTATAATGTGCTAGCTCATCTTAGGAGGTTGCCTACCAAACTAAGCATTTATGACACTCTAATCCTATCAATGGAGATGAGAGAATCTCTTGTTACAGCCTTAGTCGACCCAGAGATTTGTTTAGCTCAGTTGGCTAACACATCCTCGGATGAAATTTATTTGTTAAAAGAACAGCCTGGGATAACATTCACAGATGAAGACTTGTTACTCGGTACCACCGACCATAATCAACCGCTCTACATTTCCGTCAATATCGACAAATTTGTATTGTCTAGAGTCCTAATAGACCCGGGAGCATCACTAAACTTAATGAGTCTACGGATGTTAGTATATTTGAATAATGAAGTCAAGAGCCTACAACTGATAAAATAATGTTAAGAGGATTCAATCAGAAAGGAGAAAGAGTTCTTGGATCAATTACACTGTTGATGAAAGTTGAAGAACTAGTAACAATTGCAAAATTCCATATTATCGATGCAGAGACTTCTTTCAATGCTTGACTTGGATGACCATGGATTCACGAGCATAATATGGTTCCATCATCCTTGCATCAATGCATCAAATATTTTAAAGAAGGAGAAGAACATTGTATTAAAGGGGATTTACAACCGTTTTCAGTTCACGAAGGGGCATTCATGAAGATGTTACCTATTACACACCTCTAAAAAAACAGTCTTTTCTTGTGAAGATGTATCAAATGAAGTGCAAGATTTAGAAGGATCACAAAGAAGAGGCCATTCAACTTCGATTGGAAAGTCTACCATCACCTCTTCACAATGAGGCGGTAGAGGTTCTTTTAGCCCATATACCTGAGATTGAGGTCAGGGGCGTGGATGAGGAAGAACCAATATGTTTATTGAACAGACTAGGCTGATCATCAACATTGACATGGAAGAAAGTTCTGATGAAGGAAGTTCCAAGGAAGAAATGATGATGATAAAGCACAAGAAACTTCAATACAAGATCTCCTTGGAAGACGTGGAAAAAGATGAACATGAGTCGACGAATGATCAGATCAACCACCATGTGAACGCCATGAACCTTTCTCTGA
Source organism: Phalaenopsis aphrodite (assembly GCA_003013225.1). Classification (NCBI taxonomy): domain Eukaryota; kingdom Viridiplantae; phylum Streptophyta; class Magnoliopsida; order Asparagales; family Orchidaceae; genus Phalaenopsis; species Phalaenopsis aphrodite. The sequence continues at coordinate 135,941 of NEWO01000363.1, read as the reverse complement.
TCTACCCTCAAAATTTTGAGATTTTAGAGGTCAACGAGTCCGTAGTGTTGGTTTGAAGCCGATCAAGTTTTACCGTGCTTCCCCTTATACTAATTCTGAAAATCATGTAAATTTGGATCATGATTCTAATGAATTAATGGAATTACCTTTTGGTTACTTTTATCCTTGTGTACAAAAATTAATTCAACGAGGATATGTGCCAAAACAAATGCCAAAAGATAAGCTACAACTTTTTGAAAAATTATGGAACGTTAAAAGCCTAACTCCTAATTCAAAATAGGGTCTCGGATTCGGTACTGTAGGACCAGCTGATGATTCATAATTTTGCATGGTTGTTACTAGGAGATTAGAGGGGGATTGCCTTGATGTAGAGGATGACCCTCAAGATCAATTAATTGATAATGCTCTGCCAGAATTTGAAGAAGAAATTAAATTGATAACGATGAGTTAAAGGAGATCAACCTCAGTATTGAGGAACAGCCCCGAACAACCTTTATACGTTCCTTACTCGACGAGGAAGAATCCATAGAGTTGATAAAGTTATTATCAAAATTTAAAGTTTGCTTTTCCTGGAACTAAAATGAAATGTCAGAAGTTTCAATAGAAGCTCTAGTTCATAAGCTTGGGGTTGATAAGTAAAACAAGCTCCTAGAAGGATGCGTCTTAAAATAGAGCAATAAGTCATTATTGAAGTAAAAAAATTAATAGATGCTAACTTTTTAAGAGAAGAGAAATACCCAACATGGTTAGCCAATATTGTACCGGTTAAGAAGAAAAATGGACTAATCCGTGTGTGTGTCAATTTTAGAGATCTAAATAAGGCATGTCCAAAAGATAAATTTCCATTGCCGATACTAGAGTTAATGGTGGACATCACTTTAATGCATGAGATTTTTTCCTTTATGGATGGATCTTTAGGATGCAACCAGATTAATATGGCTCCAGAAGATGCAACATTTACAACTTTTAGGACGCCGATTGGGATCTTCTACTACACAGTGATGCCATTTGGATTGAAGAATACCAGAGCAACATATCAACGAGAAATGATGAAAATTTTTGATTGCCTCATTCACAACCAAGTGGAATTTTATGTGGATGATTTGGTCCTCAAAAGTAAACATAAATTAGGCCATTTGTATGATTTGAGGATCGTGTTCGAACGATTACGATAATATAATCTTAAGATGAATCCCTTAAAGTGTGCCTTTGACTTTACCTCTAGAAAATTTTTAGGATTGATTGTCCGTCATCGGGGAATCGAGATCAACCCGGATAAAATTAAAACTATCTTGGAAATGCCCCTCCTAAAACTTTGAAATAACTACGTTCATTCCAAAGAAAGTTGGCATATCTGAGATGCTTTATTTCTAATCTCTCAGTTAGGTGTCAGCCATTCTCGACATTAATTAAAAAGGATGTCAAATTATTTTGGGAAGAGAAATGCCAGCGGGCCTTCAAAGGAGTCAAACAATACTTAATGACACCTTCTATTTTGGTAGCCCCTATCTAGTGAAAGCTGTTGATAGTTTATACCGTGGCTTTAGATAACTCTCTCGGAGCCCTATTAGCCCAAGTCAATGATGAGGGCAAGGAGAATGCACTATACTATTTGAGTTGTCATCTAATACCGACAGAAGTGAAGTATCCGCCTATGAGAAGCATTGTCTAACTTTAATTTTCAATACCTAAAAGCTTAGGCATTACATTCTTTCTCTTAAAATTACTCTTATTTCAAAAGTTAATCTGTTGCAATATTTAATGATTTGACCAATACTTTGGATGTCTAGCAAGATGGTCAATGGTTTTACTGCAATTCGATGTAACTTTTGTTCCCCTCTGCACTATCAAGGGACAAATTTTATTAGATTTTCTCGCTACACACCTACTTCCAGCTGAGTCCCTAATCAACGATGAACTACTAGATGAGCAGATATTGCAAATAAAACCCTCCAATGCCGTGCATTGGGAAATATATTTTGATGCAACTTCTTTAGCCATGAATGATAAAGGATCAGAAATAGTTATACCTGTCAAAGCGGGGATTGATCTGATTTTCATCGCTCCAAATAAGGGTATGTTGAGATTCTCCTACCACTTAACAGAGCCTTGTACAAATGACGTAGAAGAATATGAAACATTAATCATCAGGTTGGAGTTGGCAATCTCAATGGATATAACGGATATTGTCATCTATAGTGACTCTCAACTTATCATTCAACGAGTTTCTGAAAAATATAAGATTTTGAAATCAAGGTTAGCAGAATACCATCAGTACGTGATGAAGCTGTTAGAGCAGATTCCTAATGTAACTCTATACTGGATTCCTCGAGGAGATAACGCACATGCAGATGCTCTAACAAAACTTGCTAACGAGCTGACGTGTTCACCAGAGGATTCCATTGATATTACAATACAAGGAAGACGAGTCTTATCTCGAATTGACCTTGATAGTCTACATAAGCTTGAGTAAGAAAAAGGAATTATGATTGCAGTTGCTGACATTAATGAACATAAGCCATTAATAGAATATTTGTAAATTGGAAAGATATCAAAAGATAAATCTGAGGCATACCACATAACAAGAAGAGCTATGTCGTACGCTCTGGTGGGAGATCCTCTACAGGAGGTCATTTGATCAGATGTGGCTGCGATGTCTGAGCAAAGCAGAAGCACAATATATCGTCAAGGAAGTAAATGCCGGATTGTGTGGTGCTCACCAGTCAGGGCCAAGATCAAAAGACTCAGATAATATTGGCCATCAATGATATTCGATTGATAGGATATAGCTAGAAGGTGTCACCTTTGCCAAGTGCATGGGTGGATCTTACACCAACCTCCGAATGTGCTATACCCAACTGTCGCCTCATGGCCATTTGAGTGTTGGGGGCACAGACATAATAGGTACGATAGACCCTCCATCCTCTAAGGGACATAGATTTATTCTAGCCGCTACCGATTACTTTTCCATGTGGACAGAGGTAGTGCCATTACGAGAGGTTACAACACAACACGTCCTTCAAATTTTCATGACCAATATAGTTTACCATTTCGGTGTTCCATGCAGAGTAATTTCTGACAATGGGACAGTCTTCAAGGGCATGAAGATCAACAACTTCATCAAATGACATGGGATAGATTGGAGGAACTCAACAATTTACTATCCCAGAACAAATGGCTTAGTTGAGGCTTTCAACAAAACACTGATGCAAATCTTGAAAAAGACATTGGATGAAAATAAAAGAGATTGGCATAACAGACTGCTAGAAGCTTTGTGGATTTACCAGACGATATTCAGAACCCCTACTCAATGCACACCCTATGCGCTTGTGTACGGGTCTGAGGTCGTACTATTGCTAGAAGTTCAGACACTATCACTCAGAGTGATCGTCGCTAACCAAATCACAACAGAAGAAAGTGCAAAACTCAAACTTAAAGAATTGGAAAATCTTATGGGAAAATGACTAGAAGCACAACAACACTTGAAGCTCTACCAAGCAAGGATGGTGCAAACACACGACAAATTGGTTCACCTAAGGGAATTTAAAGTCGCTGACCTTGTTCTCGTTCTCAAAAGACTCATTCTTACACACCGTAAAATGGGTGAAAATTTTGAACCAACTTGGGAGGGCCCATTTGTCATAAAAGAACTCTATTCAGGAGGAGCTTACTAGTTGGTGGATTTCCGGGGCTAAAGAACCATGTTGCCGGTTGATACACCTAAAATATATAGTGTTTTTTGATGCATTTTTATACATATTTTTGAGATATTGCGCTTTAATGGAAGGTATTTGTGTGTTTTTCTTTCAGGTACAAGTAAAAAGGTAAAAAATGCTAAAAGGAGTGAAAAATGATCAAATTTGGAGCAAAGAGGTGAAAATTGTGCTAAAGTATTTTGGCGCCTAAGCGCCAGATCCGGTGCTTAAGCGCCGGTTAAATAAAGAAGGCCGCGCCTAAGCACTAGAGGCCCCACACTTAAGCATCAGAGGCAGTTATTTGGCAGTTTTCTTCATTTAACCAAATTTTGACGAAGTATTTAAGGCACCTATTGGCTAAAGAGGGTGGTTATGACCACTAGAAACAAAAATATTATGAAAAGTCTTGGGAAAGGAGGCATCTCTTGGAGAGTACATCGAATTTGGACACATTTTGAAGAATTTCCAAGGCACCTTTCGGAGATTTATAAAAGAAGAAAGTTGAGACATTTGAAAGTGGGTGCTTGAAGAGGGAGAGTGTGCTTGAAAGTTCTAAAAAGCGTTGGAAAGGATAGTGTTCTGGAGAGATTTTTAGGCACGACAAATTTAATTTATCATTTTTGTTTTCAGTTTTATTGTGAGAATCAAGAGTGTTGTAAAAGAGAAGAGATTCAAAAGAACCTCAAGAGTTTGGTGGAGGATTTGAGATAAGTTTTTATCTTTGTTTTTATACTACTTTTGGTTTTAATTGAGATTTTTTGTTGGTCTCACAATGATTTCTACTTTTAAACTAAAGCATGATTTTGTTTTCTCTATGGATTCTGAGTAGTTTTCTTTATCTTTCTCCTTAAAATGATAAGTAATTAAAGTGTTGGATGGAAGTTGTGGAATGTACTGCTCTTTAATGTTGGAAGAAGTTGTGATGATTTAAATCCACAAACTTCTTTTACTTCTTGATTTGGCCTATCCAGATGTTAAAATTTGTTGTGAGAACAGGTAAGAATGGGGCTGGTATTGTCTCAGTCAACAATTGGAAATAATCACATGAGGTTATATGAATGAGAATGTAATTCATATGGTTTAGTTCAAATAAATAAAGAAATAATTTTTGAAGGTTGTAGAGTTAGAGGACTTTAAAGTGACAGGTTAAAGCCCCCAAGTTAGTTTCTTATTTTAGGTTCTGATACGAGATATTAGCCCCCAGGTGTAGGGAATCGAGGGAACTCTAGAGTGAGAGCTGGTATCTTCCTTTCCTAGCCAGTTTTCAGACTATTTGATCTTTAAATTAGCCAATGTTCTTTATAACATCTCTAGTAAGCGTGAAGAATATAATTGCTTCTACTTGGCACAACACAATTTGCTTACTTCCACAACAGAATTCTTATACTTATTACTGATTCATGATAAGGAGAAATATATTTTCATATCAAGTGCTTTTCTTTACATAAACTCAAGTTATCTTTAGAAGTTTTTACTGTTTTGTCAAAATATCAAAAATACCAACAAAATTTGAATTTTAATTACTTTGAATACATCTCTATTTTAAATAATTGTCTTTGTTCTAAAATAGAAAGTTTGCTGTTCAATAGCGCATATTGCATATTTTCCTTGTGGGTTCGATATTCAAGGCTTAATAAAAAAGTCCCATGTTACTTGATAATGATACGTATACTTATGTAGTATTCCAATACATAAATTAAAGAGTTAAATTTTTATTTTCTTCAGAATCAAGTTTTTTGTTTGGTTGCAAAGTAAGAAAATATAAGTGAAAATTATAATTAAAGTCATTATTATACTGTTGCATATAAGCAGTTATCGGGATCAAGTTTTTGGCGCCGTTGCTGGGGAGAAATTAATTGATTTAAAAGCATATTTCTATTTTTAGAAAGTTTTATTTAAACTTTAACAATTATTGTATTTTACTTTGTGTGTTTTATTTTGTTTTAGTGTATGCGAAGATTAGGTTCTGAAGGACTAGTACCCTACGATTCTGAATTAGAAAGAATTATTAAAAAAACCATAAAAACAAAAAAATAAAAAATCTTGAAAAAACTAAAAAAATTATAGAAATGGCAAACCAAAACAATCAAAATGTTGAAATTCAACAAGAGTTTAGACCTTTAAGAGATTATGCCAACCCTACCGTAGATGAACTTCATTGTAGTATTCAAAAATCTATTGTAGTAGCTAATTCATTTGAGGTTAAACCTGAAATGATCCAAATGGTATCAAATAATTAGTTTGGAGGGTCATCAACTGAAGATCCAAATTTACATCTTGCCAATTTTTTAGAATATTGCGCTACATTTAAATATGATGGTGTATCATATGATGCCATAAGACTTTGATTATTTCATTTCTCACTAAGGGATAAAGCTAAGATATGGTTGAATTCCTTAGCACCTAGATCTATACAAACTTGGGGTGATTTAGCACAAAAATTCTTTGTTAAATATTTTCCACCATAAAAAACTGTGAAGCTTAGAAATGATATTACATCTTTTAATCAGTTTGAAGGGGATTCTATTTATGAAGCTTGGGAATGATTTAAATAAATCTTAAGAAAGTGTCCATATCATGCTATACCAGATTGGTTAATAATTCAAACTTTTTATAATGGATTAGTTGGATCTCTTAGATCTAATATCGATGCCGCTGCTGGTGGTTCATTGATGTCAAAACCATTTCATGAAGCTTATGCTTTAATTGAAGAAATGGCTACCAATATTTTTTAATGGCATTTTGAGGGAATGAATCCAAAGAAAGTAGCCAATATTCATGAATCTGATACATTTACTGTGTTAGCAAATCAAGTTGCTACAATTTCAAGGAAGTTAGACCAATTTGGAATGAATTTTTATCAACCAATCTCCATGATTGAAGAGAATTCATTAGGCCAAATAGAAGATTCTCAAGCATCATTAGAAACTTTGAATGCCATAAATTACAAGCAGAATAACCCCATATTCAAATTATTATCACCCAGGTTGGAAGAACCATCCCAACTTTAACTGGAATAATACTACGAGTGATAATAATCAACAATGGGGGAACAATCAAGGAAACCCATTGAGAAACTGAAGCAACCAAGGGAATAATAATTATAGATCTACTTATCCTCCAGGTTTCAATAGTAATACACAATTGAAGGTGAAGAAGTTATCTATAGAAGAAGTGGTGTTACAAATGGGAAATTAGTTACAAGCCAAGAAGCTAAAATTAGAAATATTGAGAATCAACTTGGACAAATCACAATTTCATTCAGTAATAGATCCCAAGGAACACTTCCTAGTAATACTGAAACAAATCTAAAAGACCTGAATAAAAGGGAAGTAAAAGCCGTTCAACTTAGAAGCGGAAGAGAGTTGGAAGATTGGATTCAAAAAGAAACTGAAGTAGAGAGAGAAGAAATTGAAGAATCAAAAGAGGACGCTCCAAAAGATTCTGAAAGATCTATTTCTCCACTTAAAATTGACTTAGAAAAACCAACACCTCCATTTCCCCAGAGACCTCATCAACAAAAGTTGGATAAGCAATTTTCAAAATTTATGGAGATTTTTAAGAAGCTTGCCATTAATATTCTATTTGGTGAAGCCTTAGAACAAATGCCAAGCTATGTAAATTTTATGAAGGATATTCTCCACAGAAAAAGGAAGTTTTAAGATAATGAAATTGTTGCACTTAGTGAGGAGTGCAGTGCTATAATTCAAAAGAAGCTTCCTGAAAAGCTTAAAAATCCTGGTAGCTTTACAATTCCATGTGCAATAGGAGACAAATTTTATGGGAAAGTCTTATATGATTTAGGTGCAAGCATTAACCTTATGCCATTATCAATATTTAAAAGATTGGGATTAGAAGAAATAACCCATACTACTAAACTCTGCAGTTAGTAGATCATTCAATAACGTACCCTAAAAGAGTTATAGAAGATATCCTAATGAAAGTGGATCAATTAATCTTTCCAGTTGATTTCATTGTGCTAGATATGGAGGAAGATAAAGAGATACCTATCATTTTGGGGAGAACTTTCCTAGCCACAGGAAGAGCAGTGATAGTTGTACGAAAGGGGAATTAACAATGTGCATCATTGATCAAATTGTTACTTTTAACATTTCAAAATCAATGAAGTATCCTGCAAAAGGTAAAGATGCTGAATGTTATAAGTTATCTGATTGAACGCCATTTCAAAACTAATTATGAAGAAAAATCTGAAGTACCAGATTTGGAACATGAGCAAGAAGTGGAATTAGATCAATGTGAAGATCTTTTTAAGGAAGATTCAAACTATTTTTGAGAAAGTTTTAAAGTTTTGGACACGATAGACAAAGCTAAATCATTTTGTCCATCAATTTAAAAACCTCTAGAACTTGAGTTGAAGTTACTTCCTAATCATTTAAAATTTGACTTTTTAGAAGATTCCTCTACTTTACCAGTTATAATTTCCTCAAAGTTAACGATGGAAGAAGAAGAAAGATTGATAAAAATTTTGAAAAATTTTAAGAAAGCCTTTGAATGGAAAATAGATGATATTAAATGAATCAGTCCTTCAATTTGTATGCCTAAAATTCATATGGAAGAGAACTGCAAACCCATGACTGATCCTCAAAGGAGATTGAATCCTGCTATGAAAGAAGTAATTAAGAAAAAAAAATTAAAGTTGTTAGATGTTGGAATTATCTACCCTATTTCAGATAGTGCATGGGTTAGTTCAATTCATTGCGTTCCTTAGAAAGGAGGAGTGACTGTGACTGCGAATGAACATAATGAGTTAATACCAACTAGACAAGTTGCAGGGTGGTGAATATGCATTGATTATAGAAAATTAATTCTTGCCACTAGAAAAGATCATTTTCCACTACCCTTTCTAGATTGAATGCTAGAAAGACTAGCCGGGAATAAATACTTTTATTTTCTGGATTGATATACTGGTTATCATCAAATATAAATAACTCCTAAATGTTAAGAGAAAATAACTTTTACCAATCCTTATGGTACTTTTACTTTTAGAAGAATGCCCTTTGGCTTATGTAATGCCCCTGCTACATTTCAAAGATGTATGATGACATTTTTGTGATTTAATTGAAAAAGGGATTGAAGTATTTATAGATGATTTTTTAGTGTTAGGAACTTCATTTGACTCATGTTAAGAACATTTATCAAAAGTTTTTAAGCACTGTGAAGAAAAAAATTTAGTACTTAATTGGTAAAAATGCCAAATAATGGTAGCAGAAGGAATTATATTAGGACATAAAATATCAGAAATTGATATGAAAGTAGATCTTCCTAAAATTCAAGTGATCATTAATTTAGCTTATTAATGGAAATTAGGAGTTTTGTAGGACATGCTGAATTCTACAGGCGATATGTTAATGAATTTTCAAAGATTACTAAGCCTTTATGCCATTTACTGGAGAAAGGTGCAATTTTCAATTTTGATGTGGAATGCCTAAAAGCTTTTAAGTTATTAAAATAAAAATTAGTCACTGCACCAATTATAATTTCACAAGATTGGGGAAAACTTTTTGAATTGATGTGTGATGCTAGTGATTATGCTATTGGAGCTGTTTTAGGGCAAAGATATGATAAAATTTCTAAGTAATTTACTACGCTAGTAAAACTCTTAATGAAACTCAAATTAGCTATACAACTATTGAAAAAGAGTTATTAGCAATAGTATATGCCTTTGAGAAATTTATATCATATTTAATTGGAACTCATTGTGTAGTGCATACAGATCATTCTGCTATTAAGTACTTAATGAAAAAGAAGGATGCTAAAACTAGACTTATAAGATGGATTCTTCTTTTGCAAGAATTTAATTTTAAAATAGTAGATCGAAAGGGAACTGAAAATCAAATTATCGATCATTTGTCCATGCTTGAATTAGAAAAACCACTCTGTTTTTAAAAAGAAATTAATGAACATTTTCTAGATGAAAAATTGTTCAATATTAACGAGTGGCATGTTCCGTGGTATGCCGACATTATAAACTTTCTTGTTAGGGATATTATACCCTATGGAATGACATGCCAACAGAAGAGGAAATTTATTTCTAAAGCCAAGACTTAGTTTTAGAATGACCCATTTTTATGTAAACAAGAAAATGATCTGATTATTCGAAGATGTGTACCATTAGAAGAAACTTATGAAATTATTAAAAAATGTAATAATTCTAATTTTGGGGGACATTTTGGTGTTGATAAAATAACATACAAAATTTTACAATATGGATTCTATTGACATACTATCTTTAGAGTTGTTAATGCTTATATTAAAACTTATGATAGATGTGAACGTGTAGGCAATATTTCTAGAAGAAATTAGATATCCCTCAATTATATCCTAGAAGTTGAAATATTTGATATTTAAGGATTAGATTTCATGGGACCATTTATACCATCTTTTGGGAATTTATATATTCATTTAACATTAGACTATGTATCCAAATGGATAGCAGATGTTGCTTTACCTTGATGTGATACTCAAAGTGTTGCAAAGTTTTTAAAAATGAACATATTTTATAGATTTAGGATGCTGAGAGTTATCATAATTGATGGGGGAAGTCATTTTAGAAATGACATAATGGAGAAGCTATTAAAGAAAGATCATATAAATCATGGAATTACTACTTCTTATCATCCTAAGAAAAGTGATTTGGCTGAATTATCTAATCGGGAAATTAAAAGAATTATGAAAAAATCTGTGAATCCAACAAAAATGGATTGGTCAGTCAAACTTGACTGTGCTTTGTAGGCTTATAGGACTGCATATAGAACTCCTATAGGAAATCTCTCATATAGGCTAGTATTTGGGAAAACTTGTCACTTACCAGTTGAACTTGAGCATAAAGCAAATTGAGTGATTAAAGAGTTCAATTATAATTTGAAAGATGCTGGTGAAAAAATATTATTGCAATTAAATGAGCTTGAAGAGATAAAGAATGAATCTTATGAAAGTGCTAAGATTTACAAAGAAAAGATGAAGAAGTGGCATGATCAAAAGATTCTTACTAAAAATTTTCAGCCAGGGCAACAAGTTTTGCTATATAATGCAAGGTTAAGATTATTTCCAGGCAAACTTAAGTCCAGGTGGATGGGCCCATTTGTTGTGATAAAAGTTTATCCTTATGGAGCTGTGGATATTAAAGATCCTAATACTGATAAAGTGTTTAAAGTGAATGGTCATAGTCTGAAACCTTATTTTATAAGGGATCAACAAAAATTTAATGAAGGAATGATGTTGGGTCAACCAGAATAAGCACTGGTTACGTCAAGATGACGATGTTAAACCAAGCGCTTTGTTAGAGACAACCCATTGTTATCAAGTGTGCTTTTGCTTTGAATATTGTTTGTGTGTGATTAAGAAAATTGGGGTAGTATTTTTGAGACTATTATGCGTTAGTATTGATTTTAAGACTATTTTTAGTAACCTAGACTTGTTAGAATGAGAATTTGGATGTTTAGTTGACTGGTGCAAAAATGTGCATTGGCGCTTAAGCGCCAAAACTCGACGCTTAAGCGCGACATTTAAAGAACAAATGCTAAATTAGGATTCTAAAAGGTTTAATTGTCAATTAGTTTATAAAAACTTGCCAAGGCAGTTCCAATACGTGCCTAGAAGTTGTTAGAGAGATTTAAGCTTATAAATAGAAGGGTTTTGTGAAGGAATTTCACCCCAGATCATTTTCAGCCCTAAAGTCTATAAGAGAGCATTTTGATAAGATGTATTCATGGGAGATGGATTTAAAGAAGAAGGAAGAGACCATGAGGAAGATATTCATTAGTCAAATTGCACAAGAGATGTATAACGGTTTCTTTGCTGTTAGTATCGAAGGAATATCAGAAAAGATCAACAAAATTGAGACTACCATGGCTTTACTTGAGACCAAGGTAATCGAGATTCATGCACATCTTGAGCATATTGGATGACAATTGAAAATGCAATTTAGCCATACTAGTTATATAGAGGAAACAAATAAGCATATGTTTCTTAAGCAGAAATGGATTGAAGAAGATAGTATCAGAGCTCGTCACCACCGTCCATTTTATCAACTTTATATTCCGATTGCCCAGAAGAGACTAATGAAAGATCGGAGTTTGTCCCATCAAATGAATAATGGAATTAAGTTTGATGTCAGATTTTGTTTGTTAAGAGTCGTTATGTTTATGTGTTAGTGTTTAAGTCTTGTTTTTAGTGTTTATGCTTTTATGTGTTTAATTGTGAATTTTTATTAAGTGTTTGTGCTTAGTAAATTTTCTCATCCGAGATTATTTAGAGTGAGAATTAAGTGTTATATGTACTTGTAATTGTTTGTGAATGAATATACATTTGTTTGTGAGAAAATTTGTGTTATTTTTAGCCTCAAATTGAATTAAGTTATATAGAGAATTTTAAGAGAGAGGAGAGTTAAAGGAAATTAAAATAGTCATCAAAGTGTTATGATACCATTTAGGGGTGGTATACTTAGGCATATAGTGCATTTTACTTACGTTCAAAAATATCAAAAATCACGCACTGGCGCCTAAGCGCCACAATCTCATGCTTAACCGCAAAATAACCCGAGAGGCAGGCACCTAAGCACCGGTTAATGAAAACCGATTTGTGAACGATTAAAAGTGAAAAATTAATCAAAAAATTTCCATTTTTCACCCTCTCGTCATTTTCAACCTCTCAAAATTGCGATTTGGGAGAGCTAGGACACAATATTAAGTGGAGATTTCTTGGTGGAATTAAGAAAAATTTGCTAGATTTAGGTTTCTTAAGGTAAGAGTTTTACTTCTATGTAAAATTTTTGGATTTTCACCTTGTATTTTGAAGTACATTTAGAAGAATTCGAAATTTCACTATTCATGGTGAAAAATAAAGAAAAATCTATGAAATTTGTATAGGAAGTGTAGTTTATGCATTTAAAAGTTTAGTTTAGTAGTTTAGACTTGATTTTTGAAATTATTTTTTGAATTTTATAAATTTGTAGAATGGCACCAAGAATGAAGAGGAGTAAAGAAAAGAGCCCTTTTTATTTGAGCAAATTTGTGAGTTCGAAAGCTCAAGATAAGTACAGTGATGCGTTTCAATCACAAAAACATATCATGAGTGTTGTTTTAAGAATCCAGGTGGATCTGTGGAAGATCTAATTGTTCGCTGACAGTGGGAACGATACTGTTATTTTTCTACTGTTGCAACTATATCTGTTGTTAGGGAGTTCTATGAAAACCTTCCTGAGCTGAAGATGATAGAGTCATGGTTTGAGGAAAGTTGGTGCCTTTTTCATCAGAGGTAATCAATTTGTTCTACCATGTGCCACCAGATACTTTATGTTTTTATGCAAATTATAGTCTGACTGGGACAGAGCTAGATGAGATTATTTCTTATTTGACTGATGGAAGAAGACTCTGGAAGATCATAAATGAGAGGAGAGTCAATTTTGCCACGTCAAAGTTAAGTGCACCTTTGAAGGCATGACACTATTTTATTTCTGCTCGTTAGCTACCAACAAATATTCTCAGTGAAGTTATCGGAGAGAGAGAGAGACGTTATATTATTGTATCCAGGAAGGCAAGCACATCAATATTAGAGCTTTGATATATCAGACTATCATCAGTTCTACCACTGCCGCTATTACTGCAAGTTTTGGATTTGCTTCCTTGATCTTTTCTTTATGTGAGTAGGCTGTATTAAAATATAATAGCTGGGAGGAAGTACTGTTGCCTCTAAAACCTTTTATAAAGGTGAATGTGAAGGCTTATTCTGAACATTCTATTTTTGGCTGGAGAGGAGGATTTTCAAGGAGTTATGGAATGGAAACGTCTGCTGCTTCCACCTCTGCTGCTTCTACATCTAGACCATCTACCTCACATGCTTCTACTTCTAGAGGTGAGTCTACTGAGACCCAAGATCAATTATTACAGAGGATGATGGACAATATTAATTA
>NEWO01000363.1:102939-121495 GCA_003013225.1 Phalaenopsis aphrodite | reverse complement strand
TGAAAAATATTTTCAAAACTTGAATTTTATTTGTTCCAAATGTGCTACAAGTGAATTTGATTTGAAAAGAAAAATGATCATGTATATGAAGTTATATTAGGGAATTAAAATTTGATTTTAGAAATGGGTAAGAAAATTCGGTTGAAATTTTTAGTAATGAAGAAAAACTTTAAGTTAAAAGTTTTCAGTGTAGAAAATGTTTAATATAAGTAACTATCTTTAATAAGAAAAATTGTATTTTTGAAAAATTTAGAAATTTAGACTTTTATTTTTAATACTTAAATTTCTTGTGTTGAAAATAATTTTCAAAACTATTATTATATTTATAAGTGAAAGATTTATATCAGTAATTTGCTTTAAGAAAGGAGAGGTGGAATTCAAAACAATTAAAGGCCTAACCAGATATAGTAATCCTTGCCTGAAAAAGAAAAAGAAAAAGAAAAAGAAAAAAAAAGAAAAAGAAAAAGAAATTAAGGGATGAAATGGCAAGAAGAGTCACTTTTCAGATCAATTTCGGCCCCAAATAAAGCCTAGAGTCGGTTCTCCAATAAGTGTCTGCCAAAAATCTTCAAAAATGCATCCAGATTCATCAAATCTTCTAGAAATCAGGGTTAAACCAACATTGGCGCCATCGACGACCATTCTGGCGCCATCGGTGCCAGTGTCCCGCAATTTAATTTGTCCTCTCTGTCAAACGACGCCGTTGGTGCTGAACAAATTTCAACTTCTTCATTTTTGCTCCAAATTTCATCCGTTTTGCTTCATTTTTGCTTTAAGTCCTAAAATTCAACAACCTATAAGAAAACATAAAAATACCTTCCATTAAAGTACAATATCACCAAAAATGAGTATAAAATATGGGTCTAAAAATGCATATATTTTTGGTGTATCACTCGCCATTCATGATTCCATATAATTGTTAATCAACAAAGTTTTCATTAATTTCATCATCAAAGTTGTCATTTTCCTTTCAAGTCTTGAAAAATGATCAACTATGAGATTATAAGTACCTTTATATTCACAACTTGAAAATCAAATTCTTGCAACAAAAGGACCCATCTAATTAATAGTGGTTTTGCATCCTTCTTCAACATTAAATATTTTATAGAAAAATGATTAGTATGCACAATACATTTTGTTCCAATAAGATAAGTTCTAAATTTATTAAAAGCATATACTATAGTTAATAATTCCTTTTTAGTAGTACTATAATTAATTTTATCATATATTTTCCCTAAAACAACTTCTATATCATAATCACTAGCATCACACATTAATTCAAAAAGTTTTGTCCAATCAGGTGAAATAATAATAGGTGCAGTGATTAATTTTTCTTTCAATAAATTAAAAACTTTAATGTATTCCTCATTAAAATCAATGTCAGTATCTTTTTCCAAAAGTTGACATAAAGGCTTGGAAATTTTAGAAAAGTCTTTAATATAGCTCCTATAGAACCCAGCATGTCCCAGAAAACATTTAATTCCTCTAACATTAGTAGGAGGTGGTAATTCGACAATGACTTGAGTTTTTGCTGGATCTACTTCCACGCCTTTCTCCAAAAACTTGTGTCCTAACCCAATTCCTTCTGCAGCCTTAAATTGACTTTTTTTCCCTATTAAGAACAAAGATTGTTTCTTCACAACATTTTAGAATCTTTGTCAAATGACTAAACATGAGTTGAAAGAAGTTCCAAAAAATGAAAAATCATTCATACAAACTTCAATTACTCTCTCAATTAAGTCAAAAAAATTGACATCATACATATTTGAAAAGTTGCAGGCGCATTACATATCCTAATGACATTCTCTTGAAAGCAGATGTTCCACAAGGACTAGTAAATGTAGTCTTCTATGGATCCTCAGAAGCAATAGGTATTTGGTGGTATCCAGAATATCCATCCAAAAAGCAAAATAAATATACCCAACTCGTCTATCCAACATTTGATCCAGAAAAGGCAGAGGAAAATGATCTTTCCTAGTGGTGGCTTTTAATTTTCTATAATCAATACATATTCGCCATCCATTGACTTATCTTGTAGGAATTAATTCATTATTTTCATTTGCAACAACAGTCACACCCCCTTTCATAGGAACACAATGAATAGGATAAACCTATGATCTGTCTGAAATTGGATAAATAATTCAAGCATCCAATCACTTTAAAATTTCTTTCTTAACAATACTTTTCATTATAGGATTCAATCTTCTTTAAGGATCAAATCTAAGTATATAATTATCTTCCATTAAAATTTTGTGCATAAAGATTGAAGGACTGATTCCTTTAATACCATCTAATGTCCATCCAAAGGCTTTCTTATGATTTTTAATGTCTCCAATTATTTTTATTCTTGTTCTGTAATTAGGTCTGAGGATATAATAACAGGTAATGTAGATGAATTCCCCAAAAATTCATACTTTAAATGAGTAGGTAGAATCTTCATCTCAAGTTTTAGAGGTTTTTCAATAGATGGTATTAGAGGTTTACTATTTTCAGTAATATGTAAAAGTTCAAATTCTTTATGAACATAATTTAATTCATCAATATTTTCCTCATTTGATTCATCTTTGGAATCTTTTACATTTTCTAATTCTTTTTTATCCAAATTACTTCATCTTTTTTTATCCAATTTAACTCACATCTTTCTTGAAAATGATTAAAAATCATATAATCATTAATATCCATTCTATAACATTTAGTATCAGTATATTTCATTGATTTAAGTACTTTAAATGATACTTCTTGATCATTAACTATCACGGTTAATTCACCTTTTTTGGCATCTAACATTGCACGTCCAATAGCTAGGAATGGTCTCCCTAGAATAATAAAAATTTCGTTATCTTCTTCCACATCTAACACAATGAAATCAACATGGAAGATAAATTTATCTACTTTAACCAGCACATCTTCTGTAACCCCTTTAGGATATGTAATAGATCAATCAACTAACTATAGGGTTACAGTAGTGGGAGAAATGTCTTCTAAACCTAATATTCTAAATATAGATAATGGTATAAGATTAATGCTCACTCTCAAATCACATAAAGCTTTTCCATAAAATTTTTCTCCAATTGCACAATGTATGATGAAACTACAAGGATCTCTGAGCTTTGAGGAAGCTTTTTCTAAGTTATTGCACTACATTCTTCACTAAGTGCAACAGTCTCATAATCTTCAAAATTTTTTTATTTATTTAAAATTTCTTTATTTATTTAAAATTTCTTTCATAGACTTAGCGTAACTTGGCATTTATTCCAAAACTTCTACAAAAAGGAACATTAATTGTAAGCTTTTTAATTATCTCAAAAAATCTTGAAAATTGTTGATCAAGTTTTTGTTGTCTAAGTCTTGGAGCAAAAGAAGGTTGTGGTCTTTTGAAATTATTCTTAGTTGGAGAAACAGTTGTTTCTATTTCCTTAGAAATACTTTCTTCATTTTTTCAATTTCTTTATCTTCTCTCTCAACTTCAATTTCTTTTTGAACACCAACACTCAATTCCTTTCCACTTCTTAGTTAGACAGCTTTAACTTTTTCTTATTCTTTTCCTTTATCTTTAGGATTGATCTCAACATCATTAGGAAGTGTTCCCTAAGGTATTTTACTTAGGGAATTAGAGATTTGTCCTAGTTGATTCTCTATATTTTGAATTGCAGCACTTTGATTTTGTTATTGATTACCCATTTGTAACACCACTTCTTATATAGATAGCTTCTTCTCCTTAACTTGTTGATTACTGTTAAATCCAAAATGATAAGTAGGTCTAATGCTAGAATTACCCTGATAGTTCCAGTTTCCCAATGTGTTTACTTGACTGTTCCCCCATTGTTGACTTCCACCACTAGAATTGTTATTCCAATTAAATTATAGATGGTTTCTCCAACTTGGGTAGTAGTAATTGGAATATGAGTTATTGGGTATATTAATAGCATTTATAGTTTCCATAGAAGTTTGAGAATCAATCATTTGTGATAATTAATTCTTTTCAATCAAATGAGGTATTTGAGAAAAAATTCATTCTAATTTGGTCTATTTTCTGAGATAATGCAGCAACTTGAGAAGCTACTTACTTAGTACTTACCCTTTCAGAAGGCCATTAAAAATTATTTGTAGCCATTTCCTTAATTAAAGCATAGACTTAATCAAATGGTTTAAACATTAATGAATCACTAGCATAAGCATCTATGATAGATCAAAGAAATCCTACTATCCCATTATAAAAAGTTTGAATGATTATCCAGTATGGTAAAGCATGATGTGGACACTTTCTTAGGAGTTCCTTAAATCTATCGCAAGCTTCATAAATTGACACCCCTTCATATTGAGTGAAAGATGTAATGTCATTCTAGGTTTAGCAGTTTTTTATGGTGGAAAATATTTAGCCAAGAATTTTTGTGTCAAATCTCCCCAAGTTGTAATAGATCCCAGTGTTAACAAATTTAACATCTTAGTTTTGTCCCTTACTGAAAAAGAAAAATATCTAAGTGTAATAACATCATTTGATATGCCATCATATTTAAATGTAGCACTGTTAACCTCACTTTTGGTTGAGGTCTAGTTTTTCCTCTTTAGTAGCTTAAGGTCCAGCCATAGAACTTTGCGGTTGACTAGTCCTAGAGGACTAGAAAGAAAGCCTCACCATTAGAAATTCTAAACTCTTCTTTTCCCAACTTGAAGTTCCATATATTGGTCCTAACCTCTAGCACTTAGTAGGTGGGGCCAATATGGGGAAGCTTAAGGAGAGTTCCCATAGGATTGCTTGACCTTAGGGTTAGGCCTTTGGTGGTGTGGTCTTAGTTGCTCTCACACACACACTTGCACATTACACTTTCACTCACTACCTTATGCCCAAACCTACCTGATTTTGGATTCCTTGACCCTTTTGTGAGACTCATGTAGATGGTCCCCTAGACCCACTAGCCTTAGGCTAGGGTTTAGCTAGGACCAGTACATGAAGATCCCAAAGTAGGGAATTCTATTGGTCCATGGCTCATGTAGGGTGATTGACACCCCAATTTTACTAAAATAGCAAACTTAGCCTTTTGCCCCCAAATCTACCCAATTTACCAAATTGCCCTTGAAGTCCAAAAATTTGCCAAAATTCCCAAAATTACCCAAAATACCCAAACTTGTTCAAAAATCATCTCAAACCATTTCAAACCAACCAAAATGTCCATAACTTCTTAAGTTTCCAAAATTACTAAAATACCCCTCATTTTGCTAAAGTTACCAAATACCCTTAGTGACTCAAATTGTCCCAAATCCTTACAAATCACTTCAAATGTCCCCAAAATCAATTGGAATCACTCATTTGAGCTTAATTTGATCAATTTGACCTATTTTGATAAAAAAGCCTCAAATTGCCTTTGAAGGCCCAATTACCCCAATTGACCCCCACTGTCCACCAATATGATCCCAATTTTCCCAAATCCCAACTCTACACTCAAATTCATCATGTCCAAGCTTGATTGAAACCAAATTCAAGCCCACATTTGAGTTCAATTTTAATCCAAATAAAAAAGCCCTAATTTGACCCAAAACCAAGATCTCACTCAATTGAACCCCAAATCTATCCAACTACCACAATTTTGAATCATAAACTCTTAAAAAAACTCCCCCATATCAATTTGAGCCTTCAATTGGCCTTAGTCAAGCCCCAATTTTACTCAAGGTTAACTTGAACCAAAACCCTCAATTTTACCCCAAATTGGCCATGTCCCCAAATTTAACAAAATTGAACCCCATAATCAAAAAATTCCCTTTAAATTTAATTTGAAACTCTTTATTACAATCCTTAAGACCAATTTGAACCATAAATTTGACCCTAGCCAAACACTAGCCCAACTCAAACCCAAATCTAACCCAACACCACCAAAATTGACCAAATGACCAAAATCCTTCAAATTGACCCTCCAAATCAAATTAAAATCACTTTAAATCTTTTACAAACTCTTTGTGACAATAATCAATATCATCTTGATCAATAAATTAAGTCCAATATTATGATTAGCCCAAGAAAAACCCAACTTCAAGCCAATTTGACACAAGCTGAACCCATGCACCAAAATTAATTAGGCCACGCCAAATTAATCAAACTAAAGCCTCTACAGCCACCTTCTGGGCCTTAGTGACTAGGCTAGACTCATTTAGCCCACCCTACATGGGATATGGACCAATGGTCCCTTGATTTAGGGGATTTCACCCCATTTTTGGCCTAAACTCAAATATCTTTGCCATCATGCCTTACCATTAGTGTTTAACCATCATTGAGCACCCCTGGCCTCTGTGAGCCCAAAAGTGACTAAAGTTTGGCTAGCCACCACCTCAAATGCAAGAAATAAAAAGCCCAAGGGAACCTAAAATGGCCAAAACCCAAAATTAAATATCCCTGAGTTGGCTAAGTCCCTTTGGCCATTAGAGCCTTTCTTCTCTCCACCTCAGAAAACTTTAGCACCCAATTCCCAGCCCTGAGCTCCACCAGGAAGCCATGGCTATAAATGGAGCTTTCTACGACCAATAGGGATATTTCTTGAAACCTTGAGGAAACTCTGCCAAAATTTCATCAGAGCCTCTCCAAACCTTCCAAAGTTCAATCCCCTTGCTCTCAGCCACTCACAACCGCTCCATAGAGCCAATTTCTTCACTGAAATTTGCCTTAAAACCAGAACATATTTCTCCATAGCTCAACAGTCAACCATACGCGAATTAATTATGCACACCATCTCGTGAGTGAGAGGAGTTGATTCCCCATAAAAACCCCATCACAGAGAGCCTCTGACATAACCCTAGACCAACACCTGAAATCGGCCTTGATTGAAATCATACCTAGGAAATTTAACACAGCCCAGGAATTCATCTGGAGGTTCATTGGACTTATTTAAAGCTACTGCAGCCATCTGATTGAGGCCTCCCCTCTCAGACAAAGGTATTGAACTCTCTCCTCAAACTGAGCTTTAATTGATTCCATGCATATGGACTGTATTTCATATCATTGTAACTGTATGGATGTGTTAGTCTCGAGTATATGAAGGTGTAAGAACAAACCCCATGTGATTTGGTTGAGTATCGAGAGAGATCTTAAGGTTTGAAGTTTAACGGCTTACGGGCTAAGTTAATTGGGGACGATGAACGAATGTCATCTATTTCTGCATTGATTCAATGGACGATTGTCATTGAGTTAGACACGAAGATGGAGCGGTACAGTTGACTGATAATGTGGCTAGATGGCTGGTGGCGTCAAATGATGGAGCGCTGCACGGAAAGCTTGACAAGTCATATCTTTTTAGTTTAAATAGAAAAATAGGCCTTTTTCTGAATTAGTTAAATACTAGAACTTTGAAAATTCATATCTTTTCATAGAAAAATCATAAAAATAAATTAAAAATAGCCCCATTGTTCAATGAACAGAGGAAAATAATGTGGACCAAAAATAAAAATTATTTGTTGACTCTTTGATTTTTAACTAATTAAATACTCTCTATGGTATTTCAGTTCATTATGGCTAAGCGTTGCTCACCATAACTTGAAATTTTTAGGGTTTATTTCTCATGACAAAGGCTATGTTCTTTCATTTTTCCAGGGCCAGAGGACAGCTCCATGCTTCTAACCCTAATTTTCAAGCTAAGATGGTTGTTTTGGCTTAAATTAATTACATAATTTAAAATACTACTTGAAAAATTATGGGATAAATTTTATTAGGTTTTCTGTGGTTAGAGAAGCTTAGAAAAAATACTACGATTGTTTGAATAATTTTGTACATTTTTGTATTTAATTAAGTGTGTATATCTTGTATTAATTTATGTAAATTAAAAATTGATAAAAAATTGATGAAATCAGTTTCACACTGTGCATAAAAATTATGTTAACCCATTGTAAAAATTTGGAAATTATTTGATTGAGTTTAAGCACTAAAGTTGAGTTTTTAAGAAACATTGTATTTTTATACAAAAATAATTATATTAAATTAAATACACTAAGGAAAATTATGAAAAGGCATTTTGTGAGTTCCTTATGATTAAGAGCACTTAGGAAAAATAGAAGTTATTTTTGATAAAATACTTGATTTGTGAGCTACATTTTAATTTAAAAATAATTAAAAATAGTTAAAAATAAAAAATACAAAAAATTTCTAAAATGTTCCTAATGGCTTCCTGATCACTTAGGACTCATTAAAATATTTTTTCTAATTTTTATAAGTTAAAAATAAAACTTTTAAAGGCTTAAAATGTATTTTCCTTTTTTCTCATTAAAAATAATTTAATCACAAACAAACGAACATAAACAAAAGTTGCATCTAAATTAAAATGCCTCTATTGGATGATTGGGAATCCCTCGGATGAGGTAACCTACAGCTGCTCACGAGATTTCCCGTGGTCTAAATGAAAGTATGGAACTCATTGAGTTAAGTTTAGTAAATTCATTTAGACTAAGTGAATCTAAAGAAAAATTGATGCCAGAACGAGAGAACCGTAGGATCTTATCCGGTGTTGCTCTAATCAACTTTAACTCCCCCCATGATTGAACTTCAACCTTTCATTTAAAAATTTAAATCTTAGACTTTAGGACTGCCATTTTGCAGAGGAGCCTAGAGCTAGCTTTGTGGGTAGCCTTCTCTAACAACAATCTACAACATAATGAGGATTACAATAACACAGCCCACCTTAGAATTAAACAACAAGCCATAGGATTTAGAGCTTATCCACCTAGTGCGACATAAATCCTCAACCTTTTCTTCAGGCCTTTGTATGAATTTGCTATACAATTTAAGCCCTAACTTATTTTAGGATTCCAAGGTTGTAGTTTATCATGACCTAAATCCTTACAACTTTCAGGCTATTTATGCGAACTTCTCACAGCAATGTAAGCTCTAATTAATAAAATTAGCAGAATGACACACATAATTTATTTTTGAAGTTGAAGCTGAATCATAGGATAGCGTGGGAAGTCACTGAGGTTCTCCTCAGGATCCATGACATCTCCTATTTATTCTTTCTTTAGTTTCAAAAAGAAATGTTCCAAATTTGAGTAATTCCCATTTCAAATCTCCTTGTTTGATATTTTGAAAAGTCCTACCTTTTGAAATTCTTGAAGACAATATCCCCTTATTTTTATCGAGAGTTTTCTTAGGTGACTTTCGTTATCTTAGATGTAATT
The DNA here is from genome assembly GCA_003013225.1 of Phalaenopsis aphrodite. Taxonomy (NCBI): domain Eukaryota; kingdom Viridiplantae; phylum Streptophyta; class Magnoliopsida; order Asparagales; family Orchidaceae; genus Phalaenopsis; species Phalaenopsis aphrodite. The sequence continues at coordinate 112,345 of NEWO01000363.1, read as the reverse complement.
TACTGTAAGGGCTTGCCCTTATAAGAAAATTTTAAGAACCCAACATAATATAAACCCTATTTAATTTTTCATATTAAATAGGAGAACTTATCGGTCAACATAAAAATGATTTTTTCGCAGACTTATATGAATGTCATAAATTCTTTAGTTTATTTATTCGAGCAATTACTAGTAAGTAGTGTGTCTACCCTTCAAGATTGATGCATTGCTTGAGGTATTAGACTCGTTTATTTAAACTAATGAGGATATGAAATCGGTCCGATCTTAAAATTTTGAAAATTTAAAACACTACTTTTCCCAAATTATTCATATAAATTAAATTAAACCGGGTGTAAGGATATCCATTCCAGCAGCCGACAATTTCTAATTTGGTGACTAACAACATCTAGTGACTCTATTGGGGACTAGTTTCTCTCTCCATTTACATCAGAGAATCTTTTCTTCATACATCGGTAATGTGACCATGTTCTTTATGGACCAAATTACCGTTCTTCGATTGACATGCCTCACCCATTTCTTTCTTGGGTAAATACAAGCAACTCTTTTAGACTTCATGATTGTATGTTAAATCACCATTGAATAGAGATGTTTAGGAGTTCACTTGGACTTCTATCTTTTATGTGGGGTCGGACCACGAATAGATGTGTTGGTGGACTAGTTCCTCCTAGGCATAATGCGTTGTAAAATCGGTCCTACACTGGGTCCTAAAATTCACTTTCCCTTTCGAGTTTGGTTTGCTACTTTGCAAATTAAATTGAATCGTGTCATGTTGCACTTGTTCTTTAACCTTTTTTAGTTAATAAAATCCTTCTGCTTTCAAACCATTTTTATTAAATTTTAAAATTATCGCAAACTAAAAATTAAATAAAGACTGCCCAGTCTACAAATTGTCCTTTGTTAATTTTTAGTGTTTGCACTAGAATTATAAGGTGTTAGCCAGATAACTAACCTCAAAGCTCTTTTTGAAGTTGCTGTAATGGCGTTCCTGACGCTCACCTTCTCCTACAACTTGCTAACTAGCCGTGATGCCCATAATGTTACTCCCACCATCAAGTTTGGAACTGGATTCGATGAACTTGAAGTCATTCTCAGAAAAGCCCCATTCATCATGATGAAAGTTGCCACTCAAGAAGTACCGAAGCCTTCCTTTGAATTTAACCTGAACTATCCCTCGGATTTCCCTCCTTGCAAGAAGGTGAAAACTGCTACCTCAACACCTGCTAAGTCTGTTATCCACTTTTCTGCTAAAGGAACGGAGGTTATGATTGTGGAAGATACAAATAGAGAATTTACCATCCCACCATCGGTATTTGAAATTAGATCGAGTTAAAAGTCAGTGCCGTTAAGTCGATCTCAAAGAAGAAACCATAGTCGATAGGTTTCACTTGTTGATGAATACTAATGGATATGAAAGTATTCAAAAGATTGTTGCTACCTTTACCACATTTCATGGTCATAGTGAGGGGAGGGAGAAACTCGCTCCTATCAATAAAGTCAGTGTTCTAGGCTTTGGCCGCTAAAGAAGGATGTTCAGTCGTTGAGTTGCCTAGGCGAGTTGGATGCTCAGTGTCCCCTCGGATGAAGAAAGAGGTTTTAAGGGATGTAAAATCTATTCGACAATCTCAGAAGTCAACTGAAGTTTTGTCAGCCCGTATTCCCATCAGGTTCCATCTTGGGAGTTAAGTTGATACTACCATCACTACCACAAATTTTGTTGCCTATACCGCTCCAAGGTTTGCAGGACGTTGACCGACTAAGTTTTTCTGGGTCTGTGGATACCATCAGTTGTTGCTCTTATGATTGCCCCAAAGAGGGATAAGATAAAGAAGTCACTAGATACTGTGTTTGGTCTCCACTTCGAGGAGCATGCCTCTCTTCGACATATCGATGCCTCCGTTGAGACACCCCATCTCAAGACATCACCGACAAAGAAGTAGGTATGGATACCCAAGGTCGCTGTACCAATATGGTTCAATGAGCCTGTAGGGCAAGAATGTCGAATGAAGTAAGGGTCTAAAGTATTAGACATCAATTCAGCTATTGCTACTGAGTTTGATGAACAAGTTGAAGATGTTCAGAAAATCCTCCAGATTTAAAATAATCCAGGAATCAATAATTGTAAAGAAAGTTGAAAAGCTCAGGGCTGAGAATTCCTAGCTAGCCAAAGAGCATGGATTAGCCATGATGTTTTTGATTTTAACGATCATCTCGGTGAGCATTTCATGGATATTCATGTCATCGAGACTAGAGCTGTCGCATCTGCGCGCAATGCCCAACCTCTCGTTGAAGGGAATTCCACAAATGATTTTTGCTGGGCTGTTTTCTTAAGAGATGAGAAAATCAGTCAGATGAAAAAGAGAATGCAGGAGATAGACACCACCCTGGCCGCCATGGCTACAGTTCATGGATAGTCTTAGTCACAGCAGGTATCTTCTCCAGAAGTCAACCAGCCAAAAATAGTTCATATCACCGATGAAAGGAGAAAAGTTGCCTCTGCCAACTTAGAGGATCAGCAAAAGTAGGATTCCTCATGAAGTAATATACCAGAGAAAGATTTTAAATAGTTGGTCGAACAACAAGTTCGAGAAGCTTAAGCCCAATCTAAGGGTGGTGCATTGATTTCAAGGGGTAGACCTTACCCAGAGGTGTTTGATGTCGTACCCTACCCTAAGGGTTTTGCATCACCGAGCTTTAAGACATTTGATGGGACCAAAATTCCCTGGGAGCATATAGCATATTTCCATGCTAGTTGTGGCAACACCGGAGGTAATGAAGCATCACTCTTCCAATATTTTCTCAGTAGCCTATCAGGGGTTGCATTTGATTGGTGCATCAAGCTACCCAATAGATTGATCAAGACGCTTGTTAAGTTAAAATAGCTGTTAGTGAATTGATTTGTTAGATCACAACATCATGTTTCTATTGGAGGTCTCATAGTAGAGAGGTAAAAGCCTAACAAGACCTTGGTGGATTACATCTTGAGATGGAGAAACCTTAGCATGAAATGTGAAACTCAACTACATGAACATCATGTGATTGAGATTCTACTCAAAAACATCCATGGGCTAATAGCTTTCATGCTTAAGGGACTCACCATTAAGTCCTTCGAGAAGCTGCTATGCAAAGTTAATATTTTACTAGAGGAAGTTAAACATATGGACTCCTAAGAGAAGTCAGATAAGTCCAGGACGACTAGAATATTTAAGAAGAAGTCCAAAATAGTGGCAACGATTGATAAGGGAAAGCAGCCGATAAAGATACAGGCAGAGCATTCTCACCAAAGTTCCCAGTAATCATCACAACATGCTCAACAACAAACACAGTAGTATGGCCAGTCTAACCAACAATCAGATCAGGGAAGACAACATCGAGCAGAAGGTAGAATGGGCCCAACTCTATCAGAATGAAAGAGGATAATACATTCTGTTAAAGATGAGGCTATACAAAAGATGTTTAGAAATTTAATGAAGAAGCATAAGTTCAGATTACCAGAACTGAAGGGGTCAGAAGAAGTTGACAAGAAGGAGTATCCCAATTTCTGCGCCTACCACATAATGTTGGGACATACAATAAAGTGTTTTTTATTTTTAAGGACTGGCTCAAGAGGAATTTTAAAGAAGGAAATATAACAATCCTGAAAGAATATTTGAAAGAACCTGAAAAAGTTTATGTAAATATGATTTCAGTCTAGCCAATCAGTGGATGAATTGAAAGAAAGCAACCTTGGGAATGAGGAGCAACCTTGCTAAGTTCTCTACTCAAATGAGTAAGAATCCACAAAATTGATAAAATTATTGTCACAATTTAAAGATTGCTTTGCTGGAGTTATGATAAAATGCTAGGGTTGTCAGCAGAAGTTGCATTTCATAAGCTTGGGGTAGATAAAGATATGACCCAAGTAAAACAGGTCCCCAGAAGAATGTGCCTTGAGATAGAGCAATAAGTCATTATCGAGGTACAAAAATTAACAGTAGCTAACTTTATGTGGGAAGAGCAATACCCAACATGGTTAGCCAATGATGTACTAGTTAAGAAGAAAAATGGAAAAATTTCTGTATGTGTCGACTTCAGGGATTTAAATAAGGAATGTATACCAAAATTAATGGTGGACATTGCATCGACACATGAGATTTTCTCTTTCATGGATGGATCATGAGGTTACAACCAAATCAAAATGGCTCCAGAGGATGGAAGAGTTACAACATTAAGAACACAGATTGGGATTTTTTGCTAGATAGTGATGTCATTCGGGTTAAAGAACACAGGAGAAACATATTAATGAGCGACGATGAAGATCATTGATGACCTCATTCAGAACCAAATGGAGTGCTATGTAGATGATTGGTCATCAAGTGCAAACAAAAAATAGACAATTTTTATAATTTAAGGATCATGTTCAAACGATTATGACAATATAATCTAAAGATGAATCCCTTAAAGTGTGTGTGCCTTCAGCGTCACCTCCAGGAAATTCCTTGGATTCCTTGTTCATCATCGGGGAATCGAGATTGACTCGGAAAAAATTAAAGCTATCTTGGAAATGCCTCGGCCCAAAACCTTGAAACAACTACACTCTTTTCAAAAAAAAATTGGCATATATGAGACACTTTATTTCTAATATCTTAGGTAGGTGTCACCTTTGCCAAGTGCATGGGGTGGTCTTACACCAACCTCTAAATGTGCTACACCCAACCATCGCCTCGTGCCCATTTGAGTGTTAGGGTACGAAAATAATGGGTCTGATAGCAAAAATTTTTTGTACTGACTCCTGACGTAGCTCTACAAGCGGCGTAGGGTATTCCTAAGTTATCTTCATGTTATTTTTGGGTTATTTTCAATAATCCCAAAATAACCCAGAAATAACCCGTGGTCTTTACTTTTAGGTTATTTCTGGGTTATTTCAGGTTTATTGAAAATAACCCAAAAATAACCTCAAAATAACTCAGGAATAACATGCATCGTACGTAGAGGTACGTCAGGTGTCTGGACAGAAAATGCACTTATCTGATAGACCCTCCATCCTCTAAGAGACATAGATTTATTCTTGCCGCTATGAATTACTTCTCTAAGTGGGCAGGGGCAGTGCTGTTACGAGAGGTTACACTATAATTTTTTAAGAGCCAAATCATCTACTATTTCGGTGTACTGCGCAGAATGATTTCTCACAATGATACAATTTTTAAGAGCAAAAAGATCAACAACTTTGTCAAAAGACATGGGATAGACTGGTGGCACTCTATAATTTACCATCCCAGGGCTTTCAAATACTTCAATCAGGTCAACGTGAACTATGAGGGTCCCATGATGGACATAGTCAGTCGCCAAGAGAAAGAAGGATTAACATCAATACTAAGAATCGGTATTAAAAAAAAATTCTGGCCAAAGAGAAAGAAAGTGTTAACACAATAAAATCTAATGGAAGGGACTAGCCGTTTGCCATCCATGATAACTACACCAATAGGGAATTTAGTCAGTGCTGATGAGGAAAGAGTGTCGAATGCACCACTAAGAAAAACACAACATCGTAATGGTAATCACCGCAAGTAGAGAGATTTTCTGCACGAGGAAAAGAGACTCAAGAAAGAGGCAGAAAATACAATCACCTTGATTCCTGAGGAAAAAATATATGATCCTTAAATGAGAAAGACTTCTTCTAGTCTACTTGCTACAGATAACGAGTCTGAGTTTGCTGCGGAGTAGATACTATCAGCGATTCTAGATGCACTTTACAGGGATTGCCCGATGTGCTACGTTGAGGTTCTTATACAAGCATTGAAAGGAGGAGCATTCGTGCAATACCCAACATGCAATGTTCTCCATTTAGATCACCACAGTTTTTTGGAGGAGTTCATAGCCACTAAAATAGGATGTCAAGAGACAGCTTACCTAGACACTGAGTCATATATTCCATTATCTATAGAGCCAAGTCAGACACGTTATCCTACAAATGTTGAGATGAGGGAGCCACCCTGAAGATCTCAATGGATTTCTAAGGCAGAGCTGGAAAGAATGAACAGAGTTAAGAAGTGAGAATTTTAATTCTACGAGGAAATCCAAGAAAAGCTTGTCAACATTCTGGAAGGCCTGGAGCTGTATATAGGGGTCTTCTCTGAAATGATGAAAGAAGAATCCTTGATTGTGTATTTGACTTGAGGGACAGAGGTCAAGCTGGTTTGCTAATGAAGAAAACTTACTCAGAGCCGCGAAAATGGATGCGCGGGAAAGGCAGGATAACCATCCAGTGCGGTTGCTGCTATAACATTATCGAAGATAAAAAGGGGAACCCCCTGGGTATCCTCAGATATGACAAGGTGGATTCTCTACCTTTTGAGATAAAGAGAATGATCAAAGGATGGTTATATGGAGTATACAGCCAACACACTGCATTTCAAATAGTTGTATAATCAATATCTATGATGAAGGAGATTATATCTCTCCACGTATAGACCACCATGATTTTGTAAGGCTTTTCTGCACGGTGTCCTACATAAGCTGAAGTAATATTCTATTCGGAAAAGAGATCGATGTTATTGGCTCTGGGGAGTTCATAGGATCCATTGAGATTCCTTTACTAATGGGTTTGGTACTAATTATGAAAGGAAATGAAGCAGATTTCCCTAAGCACTGCATTTCGGGGGTATGACACCGTAGAGTGTCCGTGACATTCAAAGGAATAGAAGACAGTAAAGTACAGTATGGGTTCTGAATGGATCTAAAGTTGGAGGAGCTGCGCCCGTGCAAGCTATGAGATGGTTGCACCTTTAAGTAAATGTAAAAGGAATTCTTATCCTGGAGTGTGCCTTAGTAGGTGTGCTTGATCAGGTGCTCACCCCCTAGAGGACAGATAGACAATCAGTTGAAACTTTTTTACCTCATCATGATGTAGCAGATATGATATGAAATGTATCAAACATGTTTGACATATGATATGTACTCAACATATGATGTTTCAGATATATTCAACATGTTGTTTTTTATGCTTCAGCATGTATTCAGTTTGTAATACCTGTTTGAAGTAGAGTATTGAAATTTCTTGCATATTTCCAACATGTTTGTAAAATTTCACTTTTTTTGCAATTGATAAAGAATCATGGAACTGTACGTTGTTTTTGAATAATAATAAACGAAGAACAATACAATGAAAGTATGATATTAAAATTTAATTTTTTTTTGAAACTCAATCAATCAATGAAAATAAAATTTTGAAAATGTACTTTGATAATTAAATATGATAAAGACAGCAAGAAAAGAAAATGATAAATTTGTTGAATTTATTTCTCTCAAGTTCGAGGTTTCTTGCTGTCTACTTTTGCAGGACGATTATCCTTGTCTTCACCAATTTCTTCACATATCCAAGAAGTTTCACACTCTGCACAAAATCTTTCAAATTTTTCTTACCAATGTCAATCTTCACATACTACATTTCTATGAGCTTAACACCACAAATTCTCTATATTGTTTTCATGTTGTTCTCGGGGTTAATACCGAGATTCTGATTCCCTCTCACTACCTCTTGAGTTGGATGTGAGTCATCTAGCTTTCCTTTCCAATGCAGTGAAATGTTTCCGATCAGCTCTTGAGTTGGATGGAAGTAATTAAGCTTTCCTTCTCAATCTGGTCTTTCTGCCACCTCTTAGGTTGGATGTAAGTGATCATCTTTTTTTTGTAGCTTAAAAGTAATGATGCAATGTAACCCAAACTATAATGTAATTTTAATGAAAATAATTTATCTTTAAAAACCTCTTTAAAAATCCCAATTCCCATTTAGATATAACCCAAGTATACATATCGTTCAAGAAATATAGGGCTCTAATGGAGTCCTAGATATCGATCTCACATGGAAGCTGGAAATTTATATAAGCTAGCTAATTATATTCTATTATAAAATAAAAATAAAAATAAAAATAAAAACAAAGTAAAGTGAGAAGTTTTAAATTAAACTACTTATGTGAAATGCTTCTAAATAGCAGATGTACGACTATAACAAGTAAATTAAACTAGATGCTAAACTTTCAAAAGTAAATTGTTGAAATAAAATAAAGGTTTTTGTGGAGGAAAAGTTCAAGTATGAGAAAAACTCCTTCCCTTTACAATGAAAATATGGCTTTTGAAGAAATTGAAATCATTTGAAAAATGTATTTAAAAAATATTTTTTGCCAAATAAAAGCAATCCTATTCTCTACCCTCTTTCGATCGCTATAAAGAACATTGACTAATCTAGAGTTTGGTCCCTAATTCTATGGTTAGGNAATTCTATGGTTAGGTTGAGAGGATATCGACTGTCACTCCAGAGCTCCCACGACTCCCTCCCCGGAGAGCTAATATGCTCGCATTAGTTTTAAATCAACTAAACCAAATTAGGGATTCTAATCTATCACCTTAAAATCTTCAAATTCTACATCCAACAAAGTATGTTTCCTTATTTATTTGCATCCAATCCCATTAATGAAATACTCTCCCATGAAATCAAATATGATTCTCCCTTTATTGTAGAAATCATATCCCCTTTCCAGCATATACAATTCTCAACACATTTTAACAATTCAATTGGCTAGATTGAAAAGTAAATGAAGATCGAAGTTCAAATCATCACAAATTATTGACATTTATAACAGTATAAAATAAAATCAATTCTTCACAAAACTATTTCTTCAAAGTAGGGAGAAGGATAAAGAAGACTACTCAGATTTCATGAGAAGGATATGATAAAACACGGATTTCATATATAAAAACAAGTTTATAAACAAAGGAAACTAAAAGTACAACTTAACTCACAATTCTTCCCCAACAAATCCTTTGAAATTCTCTCCAAGCCTTTTCTTCTTTACAATCTCTCCCAATTATTTCTTAGGAATGTAATGAAGAAGAAATCTCTCACCTTCTCTCTCCTCTTAGAACCCTAAAAGAAAATCTCCTCCTTTTTCTCTATCTAATTCACACCTATCCTCTCTCTCCAACTTTTTCGTCCCCCCTCTTCCAAGTCCCTTCAGAAGTTCCCTTTTGTTGGTTGCCTCCCTTCTCTGAAAAGAGTCTCAATTCCCTCCAAAATTCAAAGGTCAAAACCTTGAATTTCAAAAGATGTGCCTCCTTGATCCAAAATTTAACTTGCACTTATCCTCAAGTGACACTTTTATTACATAAAAGCATGTGAATTTAGGATAGAGATGAACTTATGACTTCTCCACTTTAGTTCAATAAATAGAATAACAAGCTTTAAGAAAAATATTTAATAATTAGGTTCTAACTAGAAATGCTACTAATACTTCAATACAAGTTTAGAAAGTATAATAAAGCTCATTCCTTAAGTTGATTCATGTGAAGTCAACTTTTTATTAGGCATCTCCTCAAGCTTCTCCTCACCTATTTTTTTCTTTTCTTTTTTTTTTCTTTTAGGATCTTTTTAATC
>NEWO01000363.1:80148-92555 GCA_003013225.1 Phalaenopsis aphrodite | reverse complement strand
ATTTTCCGTTACTTCCCCGGCAACGGCGTCAAAAACTTGATCGTGCAGGAATTTGTGTAGCTTAATAATAATGATGCACTGTAACCCAAACTATAATGTAATTTTAATGAAAATAATTTATCTTTTAAAACCTCTTTTAAAATCCAATTTTTGTTTACATATAAGGCAAGTATACGTATCGTTTGCACTGTAACCCAAACTATAATGTAATTTTAATGAAAATAATTTATCTTTAAAAACCTCTTTTAAAATCCCAATTTTTGTTTATATATAACGTAAGTATACGTATCGTTCAATTAACATGGGGCTCTAATAGAGTCTTAGATATCGATCCCACAGGGAAGCTGGAAATATATATAAGCTAGCTAATTATATTCTATTATAAAATAAAAATTAAAACAAAAACAAGTAAAGTGCAAATTTTGAAATTAAACTACTTAAGTGAAATGCTTCTAAATATGCAGATGTATGTCTATAACAATTAAATTAAACTAGATGCTAAACTTCCAAAAGTAAATTGCTAAAAAAAAAATCAAGGTTTTTGTGGACAAAAAAAATCAAGTATGAGAAAACATTCCCCTTTACAATGAAAATATGGCTTTTGAAGAAATTGAAATCAATTGAAAAATATATTTAAAAATTTTTTTGTGCAAAATAGGAGAAATTCTATTCTCTACCCTCTTCCAAGTGCTATAAAGAACATTGACTAATCCAGAGTTTGGTCTTTAATTCTGTGGTTAGGCTGGGAGGATACTGGTTGTCACTCCAGAGCTCCCACTACTCCATCCCCTAAGGGCTAACATGCTCGCATTAGTTTCCAATCAACTGAACCAAATTGGGGATTCTAATATGTCACCTTAAAATCTTCCAATTATATATCCAATAAAGTATATTTTCCTATTTATTTGCACCCAATCTCATGGATGAAATACTCTCCATGAAAACAAATGTGATTCTCCCTTTGTTGTAGAAATCGTATCCCCTTTTCAGAATATATAATTCTCAACACATTTAAACAATTCAATTGGTCAGATTGAAAAGTAAATGAAGATTGAAGTTCAAATCATCACAAATTATTGACATTTAAAACCATAAAAAGTAAAACTAATTCTTCACAAAACCTTTCTTCAAAGTACGGAGAAGGTTAAAGAAGACTACTCATAATTCATGAGAATGATACGATAAAACACGATTTTCATATATAAAAACATATTTACAAACAAAAGAAATGAAAAGTTCAACTTAAATTACAATCCTTCCCAAGCAAATCATTAGAAGTTCTCTCCAAGCCTTTCCCTATTTACAATCTTTCCCAATTCTCTATTCGAAATGTAATTAAGAAGAAATCTCTCACCTTTCCTCTCTTCTTATAACCCTAAAAGAAAATCTCCTCCTTTTTCTCTCTCTAACTCACACATATCCTCTCTCTCTAACTTTTTCATCTTCCCTCTTCCAAGTCGTTTCAGAAGTTCTCTTTTGTTGGCTGCCTCCCCTCTATGAAAAGAGTCTCAATTCTCTCCCAAATTCAAAAGTCAAAACCTTGAATTTCAAAAGATGTGCCTCCTTGATCCAAGAGTCAAATCCCTTCAAATTGGAACCTTCCAAAGTGTCTACATGCATTAAATCACTCCATGGGATGCTTAAAAGAAGTGTCCCTTTAAAAATTTGCACAAAATTTGTCTCGAACTGCCTTAATTTGAAAATGTCACGCTTGGTGCATCATGTGTCAATCTGGCGCATCATGCGCCAGTGCTCTGGAGTTTGGCAAATCATGCACCAAACCCCAAAATTAGCTGTTTTTGCTCCAAATTTCACTCTTTTTACCATTTTTGCTTCAAATGCCTAAAAATGGTATAACTGCAACAAAAATACAATAATACCTTTCTTTAAAGTGCAATATCACCAAAAATAGACATAAAAAGGGTACTTAAAATAGAATATTATTTTTGTGGATTAGGAAGTCATCGAGCTTTCCTCCCTAATGTGACATAAATTTCTGAGATAGGTATAAGACCACCTTAAAAGGAGTAAGGCATCCTATTCTCAGTCTTTGAAGTCGGTTTAAGGTCACTTGAAATGGAGTAAGGCATCTAATTCTCTACACAAATCTGTGAGATAGGTATAAGGCCACCTTAAATGGATTAAGGCAACCTATTCTCGTTCTTCATTATTGGTCTAAGGCCACCTTAAATGGAGTAAGGCTTCTGATTCTCTAGACAAATCTTTGAGATAGGTATAAAACCATCTTAAATGGAGTAAGACATCCGATTTTAATTATGCGAGATCGATTTAAAACGACCTTAAATGGAGTAAGGCATCTGATTCTCTACACAATTTCTTCGAGATAGGTATCATAAAACCTTAAATCGAGTAAGGCATCCAATTCTTATTCCTCGTAACCGGTCTAAGGCCACCTATAATTGTTTAAGACATTTGATTCTCTACAAAAATCTTCGAGATAGGTTTAAGGCCAACTTAAATGGAGTAAGGCATCCTACTCTCATCCTTCAAGATTGGTTTAAGGCCACCTTAAATAAAGTAAGGCATCATCTTCTCTACACAAATCTTTGAGATATGTATTAGACCACGTTAAATGGAGTAAGGCATCCTGTTCTCATCAGTGAGATTGATTTAAGACCATCTTAAATGGAATAAGGCATCTGATTCTCTACACAATCTCTTCAAGAAAGGAATAAAACCACCTTAAATTGAGTAAGGCATCATATTCTCAATCTTTGAGCTTGATCTAAGGCCACCTTAAATTGAGTAAGGCATCCAATTCTCTACACAAATCTTCGAGATAGGTTTAAGACCACCTTAAATGGAGTAAGACATTCTATTTTCATCCTGCTAGATCAGTTTAAGACCTCCTTAAATGGAAAGGCATCTGATTCTCGATACAAATCTTCAAGATAGGTTTAAGACCACCTAAAATAGAGTAAGACATCCTATTCTCATTCTTCAAGTTCGGTCTAAGGCCACCTTAAGTGAAGTAAGGCATCTGATTCTCTACAGAAATCTTCAAGATAGGTTTAAGACCACCTTAAATGGAGTAAGGCATCCTATTCTCATTTTTCGAGATCGGTCTAAGGCCACCTTAAATGGAGTATGACATCTGATTCTCCACATAAATCTTCAAGATAAGTTTAAGATCACCTTAAATGGAGTAAGGCATCCATTCTCATTCTATGAGATTGGTCTAAGCCACCTTAAATGGAGTAAGGCATCCAATTGTCTACACAAATCTTTGAGATAGGTTTAAGATCACCTTAAATGGAGTAAAGCATCCTATTCTCATTCTTCAAGATTGGTCTAAGGCCACCTTAAATAAAGTAAGGATTCCAATTTTCTACACAATTTCCTTCAAGGTAGGTTTAAGACCACCTTAAATGGAGTATGGCATCTGATTCTTAGTCCGGGATTGATAGCCAAATTTCAATTCCCATTTCAGATTTAACATTTAGATATCTACATGAGTCTCCCAATTTTCTACACAAATCCTCTGAAGCACATGAAACCTGACAATTTGAAATCCACCTTCTGATCCCGTGAGAGTTTCGAACCCTCGATTTCGCTCAGATATTCACATGCTAATTCCTCAGCGGAAACAACTGTCACTCAATTCTCCACTTCGCTCTAAGTTTGTTGACTTAGAAGTATGTGTTGGTTTGTCGATCTCGTCGGTCAATGCTAATACGTGTGGTGTGCTTGCCCGACACACACTTATTGGGAGTCCATTTGTTGACTTGAAATTTGGTTGAGGTCTAGCTTTTCTTTGTTAGTAGCCTAGGTTCTAAACTATTCCTAGAGGACTAGAAAGAATCACCATTAGAAATTCTAAACTCCTCTTTGCTCAACTTGAAGTTCCACATATTGGTCCTAACCTCTAGCACTTAGTAGGTAGAACCAATATGGGGATGCTCAAGGAGAGTTCCCACAGGATTGCTTGGCCTTAGGTTTAGCCCTTTGGCGTAGTGGTGTTGGTTTCTCGCACACACACACTTGCACACTACACTTCCATTCACTACCTTATGCCCAAGCCTACCTGATTTTGATCCCTCGACCCTTTTGGGAGACTCATGTAGATGGTCCCCTAGACCCACTAGCCCTAGGCTAGGGTTTAGCTAGGACCAGTACATGAAGGACCCAAAGTAGGGAATTTTATTAATACATGGCTCATGTAGGGTGATTGAAACCCCAATTTTACCACAACACCAAACTTAGCCTTTTTCCCTGAAATCCACCCAATTTACCAAATTGCCCTTGAAATCACAAAATTAGCCAAAATTCCCAAAATTACCCAAAATATCCAAATTTTCCCAAAAATTATCTCAAACCAACAAAATTGCCCAAAACTTCCTAAAATTCCTCTCATTTTGCCAAAATTACCATAATACCCTTGATGACCCAAATTATCCCAAAGCCTTTCAAATCATTTTAAATGTCCCAAAAATCAATTTGAACCATTCCATTGGGCTCAATATGACCTATTTTGACAAAAAACTCTAAATTACCTTTAAAACCTCAGTTACCCCAATTCACCTCCAATGTCCACCAATTAGATGCTGGTTTCCCCCAATCCCAACTAACAACTCAAAATCATCATGTCCAAGCTTGATTGAATCCAAATCCAAGCCCATTTGACCCACATTTGAGTTCAATTTTAACCCAAATAAAAAAGTCCCAATTTGACCCAAAACCAAAATCTCACTCAACTGAATCCCAAATCTCTCCAATTGCCACAATTGTGAATCATAACCTCTTCAAAACACTCCCCCATCAGATTGAGCCTTCAATTAGCCTTGGTCAAGCCCCAAGTTTACTCAAGGTCAACTTGAACCAAACCCCCCAATTTTGCCTCAAATTGGCCATATCCCCAAATTCAACCAAATTGAACCCCATAGCCCCAAAATTTCCATTCAATTTTTATCTAAAACTCTTCATGAAAATCCTTAGGACCAATTTGAACCATCAATTGTGCCCTAGAAAAAATCTAGCCCAACTCAAACATAAGTTTAACCCAACACCCCCAAAATTAACCAAATGACCAAAATCCTTCAAATTATCCAAATCAATTCAAAATCACTCCAAATATTTTCCAAACTCTTTGTGAAAATCATCTATGTCATCTTGATCAATCAATTGAGTTCAATGTTATGGTTAGCCCAAGCCAAATCCAACTTCAAGACAATTTGACCCAAATTGAACCCATGCACCAAATTTTATTAGGCCATGCCTAATTAGTTAAACCAAAGCCTCTACAGCCACCTTCTAGGCACTAGTGACCAGGCTAGATTCACCTTTCGCACCCTAAATGGGATATGGACCAATGGTCCCTTGTTTTAAGGGATTTCACCCCATTTTTGAGCTAAAATCAAATATCTTTGCCATCATGCCTTACCATTAGTGTTTAACCATCATTAACCACTCCCTAGCCTCCCTGAGCCCAGAAGTGACTGAACTCTAGCCAGCCACCACCTCAGCCAGTAGAAACAGCCAGCCCAAGGGAACCCCAAATGGCCAAAAAACTGAAAATTAAACCTCTCTGAGTTTTCTAAGCCCCATTAGTCAGTTGAGCCATTCTTCCCTCAACATCAGCAAGCTTTAGCACCCAATTCCCAACCCTAAGCTCGACCAAACAGCCATGGCTATAAATGGAGCTCTCCAAGGCCAAAGTGGAGAGTGCTTGAAACCTTGGGGAAAATCTTCAAAAAACTTACCAGATACACACTAAACCTTCTTAAGGTCAATCCCCTTGCTCTCAGCCACTCACAACCACTCCAAAGAGCTAATTGCTTCAGTAAAATTTGCCCCAAAACCATGACAGATTTCTCCATAGCTTCACAGTGAACTGAACTCAAATTAACTATGCACACACCATTCCCTGACTAAGAGGATTTGATTCCCCACAAAAGCCCCATCACAGAGAGCCTCTAGCAAAGTCCTAGACCAACACCCGAAATTGGCCTTGGTCAAAATCATACCTAGGCAATTCACCACAGCCCAGGACTTCATCTAGAGGTTTGTTGAACTCATTCAAAGCTACTAAAATCATCTGATTGAGGCCTCCCCTCTAAGACAAACTTATTGAAATCTCTCCTTAACCCAAGCCTAAATTGATTCTCAATGCCTATAGACTATATTTTATGGCATTGTAACCATATGGATGTGCTTGCCTTGAGTAGATGAAGGTGGAATAACAAACCCCATGTGATTTGGTTGATTATCAAGAGAGATCTTAAGGTTTGAAGTTCAACAACTTATAGGTTAAGTTAATCGGGGACTATGAACGGATGTCATCCGTTTCTGCATTTATGCAATGGACGGTCGTGGTGGAGTCGGACGCGAAGATGGAGCGGTACAGCAGGCTGAGGAGGTGACTACGTGGTTGGTGGCATCAAATGAAAGAGCACCGCATGGAAAACTCTATGCGTACAAGGATCCAGTCAGTATCGCGGGGTTTAAGTCAAAAAATAAGCCTTTTCTGAATTATTTAAATATTAGAACTTTGAAAATCCATATCTTTTCATAGAAAAATTATAAAAATAAATTAAAAATACCCTCTTGTTTAGTGAACATAGGACAATAATGTGGATTAAAGATAAAAATTATTTGTTGAATCTTTGATTTTTAACTAATTAAATACTCTCCATGTTATTTCAATTCATTATGGCTAAGCATTGCTCACCATAGCTTGAAGTTTTTAGGGTTTATTTCTCATGACAGAGGCTATGTTCTCTGATTTTTCCAAGGCCAGAGGACTTTTCTGTGCTTCTAACCCTAATTTTCAAGCTAAGATGTTTATTTTGGGTAAAATTAATTAAATAAATTAAAATTCTACTTGGAAAATTATGGGATAAATTTTAGTAGATTTCCTGTTGTCAAAGAAGCTTAGGAAAAATACTATGATAGTTTGAATAATTTTGTACATTTTTGTATTTAATTAAGAGTGTATATTTTATAAAAATTTATGTAAATTAAATATTGATCAACAATTGACAAAATCAATCCCACACTACGCATCAAAATCACGTTAACCTAGTGTGAAAATTTGGAGATGATTTGATTAAGTTTAAGTACTAAAGTTGATTTTTTAAGAAACACAATAATTTTGTACACAAATAATTATATTAAATTAGATATACTTAGGAAAATTATGAAAAGTGGTTTTCTAAGTTCCTTCTGATCAGGAGCACTTAAGAAAAATAAAAGTTTTTTTTTTAAAATACTTGATTTTTGAGCTACATTTTAAATTAAAAATAATTAAAAATAGTTAAACATTCCAAAAATACAAAAATATTTCAAAATATGCCTAATTGCTTCATGATCACTTAGAACTCATTAAAATATTTCTCCTAATTTTTCTAAGTTGAAAACAAAGCTTTTAAAGGCTTGAAATGTATTTTCTTTATTTTCTCAATAAAAATAATTATAATAGATAAATTAAAAATCATAAAATAAAAAAAAATATTTTTCTGAGTTTTTTGAGCTTAGAAAGGTTTAATAAAAATATAAAAATAATTTTTTGTAATTAAATTATATTTTCTAAATAATTAAAACATTCTTTTGAAGTTAATAAATAATTAAATAATAATTAAAATTTGATTTTGAAAATCATGGTATTTTGTCTAATTGTTTTCTCTAACCTAGGGGAACCTCTAATAATTTTTCCCATGAACAAAAATTTTACTTTGATTAATGAAATAAATCAATATTGGAAACTCTATTTTCTTAGGTTTAAATAATTGTTTAAGTTAAATAAAAATTTGAAAAAACCTCATTTTCTCCTCTCATGTTTTAATTTCCCAATGGGTAGGGTACTCTAAAATCGTTAAAGTCACTTGCATTATGCTTAATGAGTTATGAGGTGAAGAGCCTCAAGGGCAAAGTAGTAATTTTAGATTTTGATGCCTTAATCAGACTTTAGTATTAACCAAAGGGAAATATGGGTAATTTTGATCCTAATGAATATGTTTTGATGATTGAAACATAATGGGTAAAAGGTAGAAACCAACTTGCCACCTTTCCATTATAAGAATAAAATAGAAATTTGTTAATTTATCAAAACTTGGAAGTTAATAAAAAATTAGATGAGTCTCAAGTGATGGGCTTAAGTTAGGGAGATGATATGTAACTTACATTAAGTTAATAATTAATGATGGTCTGATGTTTTAATCAAAATCCATATCACCTAAATTAAAATTCTAACATTGCTAATCTTTTTCCCATTAAGATTGTTAAGGGCTTGATAGTGATCTTGGCTTGATGTTTGAATTCATTTAATGGGATTTAGAAGGATAACATGATTGATGATAAACACTTCTAAGCACTACAAGCCTAACCTTTGTGGTGGGTACAGAATATTTAATAACCTAAACTTGCCTTAGGGGCATTTACCCATATAACTTTTAAGTGAAATGTCAATTTATTAATTAAGTACCCTGTCCTCATGATTATTAAAATGTAAAGAGTCACTGTGTAGTTGGGTAATTCTAATTTGACCTAGGATGATTAATAAAATTATATGATAAGTTCAGAATGAACTCAAATGTTTTCAATAAACCTTTAAAGCAGTTCGGGGTCATTACCTGAACACTTTGAAATCTCTTGGACATTTTGAAGGACAAATTGAACTTGTTGTATTTTGTTCTAAAATAATCCACTAAGATCTTTCAAGATTCAATAATTCATAAGTTTTAGGTCTGTTAAATACACCTTCATCTACTCTTGCAAATTAAATTTACTGCAAAATTATATACATGTTGCTAAAGCTAAAATTTTAGGTGGAGGAACGCGAAGAATCTACAGGTACACTTTTAAGTTATTGCACTACTATTTACTTGTATTTACCTTTCTGTATCTCGTATTTCCTACTTGTAGACTTGCATGTTAAACAACAAGGTCACCTTGCATGTTAAAACTGAAACTTTTAGGATAACCGCAAAACTAAAATTAAAAATATGAATTCAACATAAGATAAAATTCACCGCCACAATAGTCAAAATATAAGACAACTCAAAATTTAATCACAAACAAATCAACAAAAATGAAAAATGCAACTAAATTAAAATGTCTCCATTGGATGATCAGGAATCCCTCAGAGGAGGTAGCTTATGGTTGCAAACGAGATTTCCCACTGTCTAAATGAAAGTATGGAACTCATTGAGTTGAAGTTAGTAAATTCATTTGGACTAAGTGAATCCAAAGAAAATAGTGATGTCGGAATGAGGGAATTATGGGATCCTAACTGGTGTCACTTTAATCAACTTTAACTCCCCCCATGATTGAACTTCAACCTACAATTTAAACCTTTAAACCTTTGACTTTAGAACTGCCATTTCACTAAGGGGCTTAGAGCTAGCTTTGTGTACAGTCTTCTGTAACAACAATCTACAAAAGCCATAGGATTTCAAGGTTGTCTGCCTAGTGTGACATAAATCCTCGACCTTTTCATTATGCCTTTGTATGACTCTGCTATACAGTTTAAGCCTTAACTTGTTTTAGGATTACGAGGTTGTTGTTTGTCACGACCTAAATCCTCACATCTCTCAGGCTATTTGTGCAACCGTCTAGCACAAATGTAAGCCTTGATTAATAAAATTAGAAGGATGACACACCTAATTTCTTTTTGAAGTTGAAGACGAACCATAGGACAGCTTGGAAAGTCATCGAGGTTCTCCTCAGGATCCATGACATCCCCTTATTCTTCTTCCTTTGGATTAAAAAATAAAGGTTCCAAATTAGCGCCATTCTCATTACACACCTCTTTGTTTGAACTTTTCAAAAGTCCTACCCTTTGAAATTCTTGAAGACATTATCCCTTTAAATTATCGAGAGTTTTTTTAGATAATTTCGGTTATCTAAGATGTAATTAACTATAAGGGCTTGCCCTTATAAGAAACTTTTAAGAACCAAGCATAATATAAACCCTATTTAATTTTTTCATATTAAAGAGTGGAACTTTTTGGTCAACATAAAAATGTTTTTTTTTGTAGATTTAAACGGATGTCATAAATTTAGTTTATTTAATCGAGCCCTTACCAGTAAATAGTGTGTCTACCCTTTGAGATAGATGCATTGCTTGCGGAATTAGGCTTGTTTATTTAAAATACTGAGGATATGTGATTGATCTGGTCTTATATTTTCAAAATTTAAAATAAAACTTTTTCCTAAATTATATATATATATTTAAATTAAATTAAATTGGGCGTCGGAATATCCATTCCGACAACCGACAATTTTCAATTTGGTCATCGACAAGCACATAGTTCTAAAAAATTTGCTGAATGTAAATATGGATCCTCTGATGTTGTTCCCCCAAACTCGTTGTTTTGTACCATTTGTATAATTTCTAGTTTAAGTTTAAATGAGTTTGTCGCTACAGAAACAGTTGAATAGGTAAGTGAATCTCTTAAAGGTTTTTACAAATTATAATATTCATTTTTAAAATTTTGAGTCTCGATATAATTTTGTGAAGTGTTTGCCATATCTTGAAATATATGAAGTCTTACTTGTTTTCAATATTTTCTCATAGTACGTTCAAATTTAGAATCGTAAGGCACTAAACCTTCAGATCTTAAATAATCCATAAAAATGATAAAATTTCAAAAAATAAAATAACACAACAAAAATATAATAAAATTTTAATTTTGGGATTTTTTAATTTTTTTTTTAAATTTTAATTTTACTATAACAAATCTATAATTCAAATAAAATTGCAATTTTAAAAAAATTTTCTACCTTGTCAATTCAAATGGTTTTGTTAACATCCCTAGCCATGGTGCCAAAAACATGACCCGAACAACAATTACTTGTATTTTTATTCTCTAAAATATTGCCAAAAACTTATCCCAATTTATATTTAGCGGCTAGTGTAAATAAAAGAAATGATATAGAAAATAAATAATAAAACTTCACACTAGACGTATTACGCAAGTATATGTATCGTTTCAAATATAGGATTTTTCTTAAAAATCACAGTATCAATCCCACGAGGTAATTTGTATTCTTTAAATTGGACTACCAAAATTCTATCTAAATTGCAGGTAAAATGAAAGAAGAACAATATCGATATGATTTTGAAGGTTAAGACTAAATTAAAGCAAAAAGAAATGACTAAGCTTAACAATTAAACAAAGTAAATTTAATGAGTTTGAATATAATGAAAAGATCTTTCCCCATACAAAGAGATATTAATCTGTGTAGGATTTGAATGACTAAAAATAAGATGATGTATTATGACAAATAGGAGCATTCCAATTTTTTACCCCCTCTAAGTGCTAGCAAAAAACCTTAGGTAATTTAAAGTTTTTCGCTAGCTTGTTTAGTAGTGCTGATAGGACCTACTAGGGACCCTTATAATGAAAACTTTAAACCAAGTTGATAAAAAGGATCTAGTTTGTCATCCTTGAAACTTCAATTCTACGCCCATCATAACTTATCTCTCTATCTATTTGCACTCCTCCTTAGGTGAATGCAACGACTCTGCTCAGAATGAAGTGTGACACTCACTAGTTGGGTAAAATCATAGCCCCCGGGTCATTATGTTTCTCAACAGATTTTAACCTCACAAGTGAATAATTTATAAAGTCAATAAAGAAATGGTGAAAAATTCATCACATTGTTTAAAGTAAACAAGAAATCTTTAAATCATTCTCACCCACAAGATTTATTCTCAAATGCTAGAAGAAAGAAAGATAACTACTCAAAATTCATGGAGAATAAACAAAAACACATAATTGGTATTGAAATTCAAGTCTAAGAAACATAAACTTAAGCACAAATACAAACTACCTTATGTCTTCTCCGCAGCACAAATTCTGGAGTCTCCTTAAAGATTTCTTCAAACTCTTACTCTTACAAACACAAAACACCCTTAAACTCAAATTAAACACAAAAGTAGAATTACCTAAAGCCTTCAATTGTTGCCCAAAAGTCCTCTTTTTGGTCCCTTTTAATAATCTCTAAAAATAACCAAGGGTTGTTTCAAACACCCCTTCAAATTTTTTTTCAAATTCATTGAATTTTCTAGAAAGGTAGTTATGGGCATTATAGTGCCCATTATACTCATTTGTGGCGCTATAATGATAGGGGGCAGCACTATGTAGCCATATAAAGGGCAACAATTTTTCTCATTATTTTCTTATTTTCTCTAAATGTCCATTCCATGTACCTGAAACCATAAACATACAATATACCCTCCTTTAAAGTGCAATATCAATAAAAAAAATTCACAAAAGATCATAAAATATGCATTAAAAAAATTTGATTTTTAAGTGGATCAAATGCCAGTGCAAAAAAAAAAATATTTTGATAAAAGGGCACAAAACATTAAAGCTCTTCGAACTCAAATTAGCTTAATTCATCTTAATTTTCATAATTAAGCATATTCCAACATATAATTTTCA
>NEWO01000363.1:59561-73569 GCA_003013225.1 Phalaenopsis aphrodite | reverse complement strand
TTAATATATTTTGCTTAGCAACATCATCCTTAATTAAAATTCTAAGAACCCACCAAGATATGACATAGGGTTAGGAAAAATACCAAAATTTTACCTTTCCTGCTCTTCATAAATTGCCTTAACATGCATTTTAAGTTTCAGGTGGTGGAACGAGAAGACTCGC
The DNA here is from genome assembly GCA_003013225.1 of Phalaenopsis aphrodite. Classification (NCBI taxonomy): domain Eukaryota; kingdom Viridiplantae; phylum Streptophyta; class Magnoliopsida; order Asparagales; family Orchidaceae; genus Phalaenopsis; species Phalaenopsis aphrodite. The sequence continues at coordinate 73,406 of NEWO01000363.1, read as the reverse complement.
CAGGTACACTTTTACAGTTTTATCGTTGTCTTTCTTGTACTTTCATACTGTACTTTTATACCTGCAAATTTGCATGCTAAACAACGATGTCACCCTGCATAAAAACTAAAATCATCAGGATAGCCACATAACCATACTCAAAACCAAAACTAAAATCAACCAAGATAAAATGCACTACCACAACATTCAAAACATAAAACAACTCAACATTTAATCACAAACATCATACAAAACTACAATTTAAACTAAATTAAGAAGTCTCTATCGGATGATCTGGAATTCCTCGAAGGAGGTAACCTACGGTTGCAAACGAGGCTTCCCATGGTTTAAATGAAATTATGGAACTCATTAAGTTGGGTTTAGTAAGTTCATTTGAACTAAGTGAATCCATTAGAAAATAGTGATGCCGGAACGAGGGAAGCGTAGCATCCTAACCGGTGTCGCTCTAATCAACTTTAATATGCTCTCGTAATATTTAATGAACTTCAACCATAGGGCCACCTGATTTGACATTGTAACTTGACACACTAGATAACTCAAACTCGTCGCGGTAAGGAGCTAGGAGCTAGCATGATGGGCAGCATGGCCATCTTCAACAGCAAAACCTGTCTTCCGCAGCTAATCCAATCTTCCTTCCTCAGACTTAAATAACAAAGTCATTGGACTTCGAGGTTGCTTGCTTATGCAACATAAATCCTCACCTTATCTTTAGGCCTTTGCATAGCCTTGCTATACAATATAAGCCCTAACTCGTCTTAGGATTCTGAGATTGTCATTTGTCATGACATAAATCCTCACATCTTCCAGGCTATCTATGTGATGGTTTCACACAAATGTAAGCCCTAACTAATAAAATTAGCAGGATGAAACACCTAAATATTTCTCCTCAAAATTGTAGCAACACATTAGGATAGCTTGGGAAGTCACCGAGGTTCTCCTCTGGATCCATGACATCCCCTAGTTCTTCTTCCTTTGGATTCTACAATAAAATGTTCCAAATTTGAACCAATCCCCTTTCACACCTCTACGTCCGATTTTGTTGAAGAGTCCTACCCTTTGAAATTCCTTGAAGATAATATTTCTTGATTTTTATCAAAAGTCTTCTTAGGTGGCTTTGATCATTTAAGATGTAATTAACTATAGGGGCTTGCCCTTAGAAGAAGCATGTCTGAACCAAGCTTAATATAAACCCTATTTAATCCTTTATATTAAATAAGGGAACTTGTCGGCAAATACAAAGGTTTCGTAGACCAAACGGACGTCATACTTTCCTTAGTTTATTTGATCGAGCCTCATCCTCAAGTCTTGTGTTTATCCTCCGGGATAGATACAGGATTTGAGGTACAGTGCTCTTTCATTTTAAGCTATGAAAAATATGGGGTCAGTTTGATTTCATACTTCAACGTCCTTCCGAAGCGGGCGGCGGGATTTTGAATCCGGTGATTGACAGCTTCTTACGGGCAACTCCCCTCCAACCCCGAAATAACACCGACAATGCTTATGTGCATTAAGTAGTTATTTGATGATTCATTGAATTTACATGAGTTTTGAAGAGGTGTTTGAAGCAACTCTTAGTAATGGGAATTATCCCATGTACACGAAAATTCATTCAATTGGTTTTTGAGGAGGCAACTTCTAGAAGATTCATTGAATGGAGACTCCTTTTTGAAGAGACACCAAGGCACCTTTTGGATTTTTATTAAAAAAGACTTGTATCATCAAAGCTAGCTGCAAGAGAGCAGGCACCCATCAAATTTTACAGTCATCATTCATCCAAGTAACCGCCGCCACCGCCGACCACTTTCTTTTTATTTGTAGTGTTAGTTTGTATTGTGAGTGAAGGAAGATAATTCAAAAGAACTTCAAGACATATGGTGGCGAGATTTGGGATAAGTGTTTATCTTTGTGATTACACTTTATTTTAATCTAGATTTCTTGTTTGTGTGCATGATTTCTACTTTTAAACACATATGTGGTTGTGTTTTCTCCATAAATTCTGAGTTGTTTTCTTTATCTTTTTCGTTAAAATGATAAGTGATTAAGTTTTTAAAGTATATTGTGTGAAGTATTATACTTCAATGTTGGAAGAAGTTGTGATGATTTAAAACCTTGCACTTCATTTACCTCTTGATTTGACCAATTAAGATGTTAATATATTATGAGAACATGTAAGATCCGATATGGTATTGTCTTAGTCAACAAATAGTTAGAACAACATATTGATTTTATGAATGAGAATGTAGTTCATGGGGTTGAGTGCAAATAAAAAGGGAAATAAACTTTTCAAGGGTGTAGAATTAGAGGACTTTAAAGTGACAGGCTAAAGCCCCCAATTTGATTGATAGTTTTAGGTTTTGATACAAGATGTTAGCCCCCAAGTAAAAGGAGAAGAGGGAACTCTAGAGTGAGAGCTGGTATCTTCCCTACCTAACCAGTTTTCAAGACTATTTGAAGTATAGATTAGCCAATGTTCTTTATAGCATCTCTAGTAAGGGTAAAGAATATAATTGCTCCTATTTAGTACAACCCATTTAACATACTTCCATAACAGAATTTTTATTCTTATTACTGATTCATGATAAAGAAAAAGATATTCTACTTATATAGCCTTCATTGCAAGTATTTAGTTAAGTTAATTAATTGCTTATTTTTTTCATAAATCCAAAAATTAAAAAAAAGAATTGACTTTTCATTCCTATTATCGTATCTTAAGTATAAGTAAGAATATTTTGCAAAGTAGATTTTTATAATCTGAAATTTCTAAATTTCTAAAGTGCATATTATTATTCTCTCTGTGGGTTTAATATTTGGTGCTTAATCAAAAAGTCTTAGATTACTTAATAACGATACATATACTTGCATAGTATCCCATATTTAAATATTATTATTATATTCTTATTTGTTTCATAGTGGAAAAGTGACCTAGCTTTTATGTTAGATTAAGATTTTGACTTTGTTTCAAACTAAGAATAACTATTAAGGAAATTAAACATATAATCATATATATTACTTGATAACGATATGTATACTTCCATAGTATCCCATATTTAAATATTATTATTATATTCTTATTAGTTTCATAGTGGAAAACTGACCTAACTATTGCGTTGGATTAAGCTTTTGACTTTGTTGCAAATTAAGAATTACTATTAAGGAAATTAAACATATAATCACATACATCGCATCTTACATTTTTATTGAAGAATCAAGATCAAGTTTTTGGCACCGTTGCCAGGGAGTAAAAATCAGAAATTTACAAAATTTTCAAAAAGTTTTTAGAAAGCAAAAATTTCTATTTTTATAAAGTCTTATTTAAACTTTAAGAATTATTATAGAAATATTGTTGTGTTGTTTTTATATTAAGTTCTTATTTGTGTTTATTTTATTTTATTTTACTTTATATGTATTTTATAGTAATGTATGTGTAGTTCAGGCTCTACAGGACTTGTGCCTTATGATTATGAATTAGAAAGAACTATTAGAAAAATTAAAAAAATTAAAAATTACTTAAAAAAGTAAAGAAAAGGCAAATCAAAATAATCAAAATGTTGAAGAATTTAGACATTTAAGAGATTATGCAAACCCTATGGTAGATGAACTTCATTATAGTATTCAAAAACCTTATGTAGTAGCTAATTCATTTGAACTTAAACTCACTATTATCTAAATGGTATCAAATAATTAGTTTGGGGGAGCACTAATTGAAGATCTAAATTTACATCTTGCCAATTTCATAGAATTATGTGCTACATTTAAATATGATGGTGTATCAGATGATGCTATTAGACTTAGATTATTTATTTTCTCACTAAGGGATAAAGCTAAGATAGGTTTACATTTGTTATGGGGGAACAATCAAGTAAGCCCATTAGGAAATTGGACCAACCAAGGGAATAGCAATTATAGACCTACGCATCCTCCAGGTTTTAATAGTAATCCATAATTTAACGAGAAGAAGTTGTCTATAGAAGAAGTGGTGTTACAATTGGGAAATCAATTACAAATTCAAGGAGCTACAATTAGAAATATTGAGAATCAATTATGACAAATTGCAAATTTGTTAAGTAATAGATCCCAAGGAAAACGTCCTAATAATGTAAAAGTAAATCCAAAAGACTAGAATAAAGAGCAAAAGCCATTCAAACTAGAAGCGGAAGAGAATTGGAAGGTAGAGTTCAACAAGAGATTGAAGTAGAGAAAGAAGAGATTGAAGAACTAAAAGAGGATGCTCTAAAAGGTTTAGAGAGACCTATTTCTCCACTTAAAGTTGATTTGAAAAAAACCACCACCTCCATTTCCTCAGAGGCTCTGACAACAAAAGTTGGATAAGCAATTTTCAAAATTTCTCAAAATCTTTAAGAAGCATATAATTAATATTCCATTTGTTGAAGCTAGAACAAATGTCAAGTTATGTAAGGTTTATGAAGGATATTCTTAACAGGAAAAGGAAGTTTGAAGATAATGAGACTATAGCACTTAATGAGGAGTGCAGTGCTATAATTTAGAAAAAGCTTCCTGAAAAGGGTAAAGATCCTAGCAGCTTTACAATTCCATGTGCGAAATGAGATAAATTTTATGAGAAAGCTATATGTAATTTTGGAGAAAACATCAACCTTTTGCCATTATCAATATTTAAACGATTGTGATTAGGATAAATATCACCAACTACTGTAACTCTGCAGTTAACAGATAGTTCAATAACATATCCTAAAGGAATTATAGAAGATGTTCTAGTGAAAGTAGATCATTTTATCTTTTCTGTTGATTTCATTGTGCTAAATATGGAGGAAGATAAGAAGATACCAATCATTTTGGTGGGAACTTTCCTAGCAACTGGAAGAACAATGATAGATGTACAGAAAAGAGAATTAATAATGCATTTTAATGATCAAACAATTACATTTAATATTTCTGAATCAATGAAATACCTTATAAAAGATAAAGATGATGAATGTTATAGGATGAATGTGATAAGCTATTTAAGTGATTGTCATTTCAAAGAAATTTATGAAGAGAAATCTAAAATGAAAGAGTTGGAACACAAACAAGAACAAGAATCAAATTAATATGAAAGTTTATATAAGGAAGATTCAAATTATGTTCAAGAAAGTTTTGAAATTTTAGACATTGCAGAAAAAGATACATCTTGTTGTCCATTAAATGAAAAACCTCATGAGCTTGAGTTGAAGTTGCTTCCTGAACATTTGAAGTATGCCTTTTTAGGTGATTCCTCTACATTACATGTTATAATTTCCTTAAAATTAACTATAGAAGAAGAAGAGAGTCTGATAAAAACTTTAAAGAGTTATAAGAAAGCCTTTGGAGGGATAATTGCTGATATTAAAGGAATCAGTTCTTCAATTTTTATGCATAAAATTCATATGGAAGAAAACTGCAAACACAGGGCTGATCCTCAAAGGAGGTTGAATCCTATTATGAAAGAAGTTGTTAAGAAAGAAATTCTAAAGTGGTTCGATGCCAGAATTATCTACCATATTTTAGATAGTGCATGGGTTAGTCTAGGTCACTGTTTTCCTAAGAAAGGAGGAGTTACTATGATTTTGAATGAAAATAATGAGTTAATACAAACAAGACCAAGTCATAGGATGACAAATATGCATTGATTATAGAAAATTAAATCTCTCCAATAAGAAAGATCATTTTCCACCACCCTTTTTAGATGAAATGTTGGATAGACTGGCGATCATAAATACTTTTATTTTCTAAATGGATATACTAGTTATCACCAAATACAAATAACTCCTACGGATCAAGAGAAAATAACTTTTACCAGTCCTTATGGTACATTTGCTTTAGAAGAATGCCCTTTCGTTTTTGTAATGCACCTGCTACATTTCAAAGATGTATGATGGCTATTTTTTGTGGTTTAATTGAAATAGGGATTGAAGTTTTTATGGATGATTTTTTAGTGTTTGAAACTTCATTTGAATCATGTTTAGAACATTTATCAAAAGTTCTTAAGCACTGTGAAGAAATAAATTTAGTCCTTAATTGGGTCAAATGACAATTTATGATAGGAGGAGAAATAGTTTTGGGACATCAAATTTCAGAAAATGGTATGGAAGTAGACCCTAAAAAATTCAAGTGATTGCTAATTTACCTCACCCAACAAGTGTGAAGGAAATTAGGAGTTTTTTAGGACATGCTGGATTCTACAGGCGATATATTAATGAATTTTCAAAAATTGCTAAGCCTCTATGCCATTTCCTTGAAAAAGATGTAATTTTTAATTTTGATAAAGAGTGCCTAAAAGCTTTTGAATTATTAAAAGAAAAATTAGTCACTGCACCAATTATTATTTCACCAGATTGGGAAAACCTTTCAATTTGATGTGCGATGCTAGTGATTATGCTATTAGAGCTGTTTTAGGACAAAAGCATGATAAGATTTTCAAAGTTATGTACTATACTAGTAGAACTCTTAATGAAGGCCAAATTAATTATAACAAAACTGAGAAAGAGTTATTATTAGTATTATATGCTTTTGATAAATTTAGATCATAATTAATTGGAACTAAATGTATTATGCATACAAATCATTATGCTATTATGTATTTAATGAAAAGAAGGATGCAAAATCAAGATTAATAAGATGGGTTCTTCTTTTGTAAGAATTTGACTTTGAAATAGTAGATAGGAAGGGAGCTGAGAATCAAATTGCTAATCATTTGTCCAAACTTGAATTAAAAAAAACCACTCAATTTTGAAAAAGAGATTAATGAACATTTTCTAGATGAAAAATTGTTTAATTTTAATGAGTAACATGTTCTATGGTATGTCGACATTGTGAATTTTGTTGTTAGTAATATTATACCCTATGGAATGACATACAAACAAAAGAGGAAATTCTTGTCTGAAACTAAGATTTATTTTTGTGATGAAAAACATTTTATATAAATAGTAAATGATCTAATTATTTGAAGATGTGTGCCTTTAGAAGAATCTTATGAAATTATCCGAAAATGTCATGATTCTGATTTTAGTAGACATTCTAGTGTTGATAAAACAACATAAAAAATTTTACAATCTAGATTTTGTTGGCCTACAATCTTTAGAGATGTTAACACTTATATCAAAACTTGTGATTGACGTCAACGAGTAGGCAATATTTCTAGGAGGAATGAGATGCCTCTCCATTATGTGTTAGAAGTTGAAATATTTGATGTTTGGGGATTAGATTTCACAGGACCATTTATACCATCTCTTAAAAATTTATATATACTATTAGCAGTAGATTTTGTATCAAAACAGATAGATGCTATTGCTTTACCTTGATGTGATGCTCAAAGTGTTGCAAAGTTTTTAAGAATAGATATATTTTATAGATTTGACATGCCGAGAGTAATCATAACTGACAAGAGAAGTCATTTCAGAAATACAATGATGGAGAAGTCAATAAGGAAATATCATATAAGCCATAGAATTGCTACTGCTTATCATCATCAAACAAGTGGTATGGCTGAATTATCAATCATGAAATTAAAAGAACATTAACAAAATCTGTGAATCCAACCAAAATGGATTGGCCAGTCAAACTTGAATATGCTTTGTGGGCTTAAAGGATAGCTTACAGAACTCCTATAGGAATGTTCCCACATAGGCTAATATTTGGGAAAGCTTGTCACTTACCAGTTGAACTTGAGCATAAACCATATTGGGCTATTAAATAATTTAATTACAATTTAAAAGATGCTGGTGAGAAAAGGTTATTGTAATTGAATGAGCTTGAAGAGATAAGGAATGAGTCATATGAAAGTGCTAATATTTACAAAGAAAATATGAAGATGTGGCATGATCGGAGGATTCTTACTAAAAATTTTCAGCCAGAGTGACAAGTTTTACTTTATAATATAGGATTAAGATTATTTCTATTCAAACTTAAGTCCAGATGGATGGGCCCATTCATTGTGATGAATGTTTATCCCTATGGAGCTGTGCATATCAAAGATCCTAAAACTAATAAAATATTCAAAGTGAATGATCACAGGTTGAATCCTACTTTTTAAGTGTCCAACTTATATTAAATGATTTTTTGATGTTGGATCAACCAGAATAAACACTGGTTATGTCGGGCTGACGATGTTAAACTTAGCGCTCTGCGGGAGGCACCCCATAGTTATTTGTGTGTTTGTTTTTATAATTATATTGTTATGTGTAATTTAGAAAATTTTGGTAGTATTTTTGATAATATAATGAGTTAGTGATTATTCTAAAACCTTTAAAGATGACTTAGACATGTTAGAACGAGTATATGGATGTTAAGTTGACTTATGCTAAATTGAGCACTGGCGCATAAGCACGACAGTTAAAAATATGTGAGAATTTTTTTTTTGAGAAGTTTTAACAAAGACTTGGTTGGTTGTGACGTGGGAGACAGTTCTAGGACATGCTAAGGTGTTTTAGGAAGAATTTAGAGCCTATAAATAGAAGGGTATGAGTGGAAATCTCACCACACCTCTATTTAACCTTAAAATCCTAAGTGAAAAAGAGAAAGTTTTGGAAAAATGTCATCATGGGAGAGTGATTTGAAGAAGAAGGAGGAAGAAATGGGAAAGAAGTTTATTGGTCAGAGTGCGCAAGAGTTGTATAATGGTTTTCTAGTCGTTAGCATCGAAGAGATAGCAGAGAAAATCACGAAAATTGAGGTTGACAAGGCTTCAATTAAAGCAAAAATGATAGAAGTTAACGCACAACTGTATTATATGGGATGGTAATTTAAAATGCAGTTTAGCCATACCAGTTTTATAGAAGAAGTGGACAAGGATATGTATCTGAAGAACAAGTGGATTGAAGAAGATTTAACCAGAGTTATTAATCATCGTCCATTCTTTCAGATATACATTCCAAATGCTGAAGGATAGAATAATGAAAGGCGAGGATTCGTTCCACCAACTGGAGAATGGAATTAAGTTTGTGGTTTAGAGATTGATTTTTAATGTTAAGTGTGTTTAGTATGTTATTATGTGTTAGTTTTCTTATGTTTTTAGTAGGAATTTTCTCATATGAGACTATTTGGATTGAGAATTTATGTATTTGAAAATGTTTGTGATCGTTCATAAATGAATATAAGCATTTTTTTGTGAGAAAATTTGTATTATTGTGTGTTGAATCAAATTAGTTAGGATTATTGAATCTTGAGTAAATGAGTGTTAAGAGGGAAGGAAATAGTATATAAAGTGTTGTGAGACCATATAGAGTTGGTTGACTTAGGCTAGGAGTGCATTTCACTTAAATAAAAAAAATCAAAATTTGTCCGCCTAAGTGCCAAGACCCATGCTTAAGTGCTTCATAAACCAAGAGACAGGCACCTAAGCGCCGAACCATTTGCGCTTAAGCACTCGTTCATGAAAACTAGTTTGCGAATGGTTTTAACTGAAAACACCACTATCGCACCTTGTCATCGCCTTCAACCTCAAGATTTCGTGATTTCTAAGCTAGGGCTCACCATATTTGAAGATTTCTTAGTGATTTGGAGTAAAAATTGTTAGATTTGATATCCTTGAGGTAAGAGCTTCACTTATACACAAAAAATTTTTGATTTTCACAATGTATTTTGAGCACATTCATGAGTTACTCGAAAATCACTATTCATGGTGAAAATTTGAGAAAAATCTATGGAAATGCATGAATTTGTTAGTTTAAGCTTGTAGGAGTTTAGTTTAGTGATTTGGAGTTAAACGTGGAATTTATCTTTAATTTTGTACATTTTTTAGAAATGGAACTGAGAATGAAGTGAGGAAAAAGGGAAGGCTCCATTTGATTCTAAAATGTTTGTCATTTCGAGAGCTTAGGATCGATACCGTGATGCACTGCAATAAAAAAAATTGATTTCTGAGTAGTGTTTTAAAAGTTCAGGAGCTGTTGAAGATTTGATTGTTCGCCGCCAGTGGGAGCGATTCTGTTATTTTTTTGCTGGTGCAGTGATTTCTGTTGTATGGGAGTTATATGTAAATCTCCCTGAAGCTGATGAAGGTGTCATGATGAGGGGGAAGGCGGTGCCTTTTTTGCCTAAGATAATTAAAAAAATTTATCAATTGCCCTTGGGTACTTTGTGTTTTTATTTGAACTATAGTACTATTGAGGAGAAGTTAGATGAGAATATTTCATCTTTGATTGCAGGGAGAGGGTTATGGAAGATAACAAATGAAAGAAGAGTAAACTTTTCTACTTCAAATTTGGATGCCACTGCAAAGGTATGACATTATTTTATTTATGCTTGTCTGCTGCCAACAAATCATTTGAGTGAAGTGACTTGAGATCGAGAAACCTTGAACTATTGCATTTGGCGGTTCAAGCCTATTGATATTGGAGGTTTGATTCATGGAGTTATTACTAGTTCTATCGTTGTTGCTACTACTGCAGGTTTGGTGCATCTTTGATCTCTTCATTATGCGAGCAGGCTGGAGTTAGATTTGATACTTGGGAGAAGATCTTATAGCCATCGCAGCCCATTACTAGTGTGAATGTGAAATCTTATTCACATCATTCTATTTTTGGCTGGAGGGGTGGATTCTCTAGTAGTTCTACTGCTTTGACGTCATGAGCTTCTACTCAACATGCTTCTACATCACTGGGTCAGACTTTTGGATCTGATTCTCAGTCACAGTTATTACAGACGGGTTTAGACAATGTCAACTACACTGCTGATAAGGTATCAAACTTAGAACATTTTGCAGAGCATAGATGGGTATATGAAGAGACACAGTGATTATGAGGGTGAATTCAACTTAGCTATGGAAAACCTAATGAGAGGTAACCAGGATGTTGTATTTACTCAGTTCCTTAGATATCCACCATACGAGCCTGCAGCTGTTTGGAATAGTGATGATAGTGATGCAAAGGATGAGGATGATTAGCATGGATCTATAGTTTTGTTTGATTTTTAGTTTGTTTGCTGTTGTGAACTATTGGTATTGAAGTTGTTCTATACTTTTTGTTGTGTTTTCAATTTTTGTTATTGAGACTGTTAGTTTTTGTTATGTTGTGTTTTGTTAGACACTACTATGGTGATTTATGTTTTTGTGAGTAGTTATTATGTTTAGTGGTAATAATTCTGTTAATTATGTTGTTTAATGTATTTAGTTAGTCTGTGCTAAACTTAATTCTGGGATCTTAAGAAGGTTTAGAATCTAGCTAACGTTTTACTTAAAAGCTGTATATTTAAAATTTTTAATTTACTACCAGTTATTTTTCTTTATGTTGCAGTCATGTATGTTTGTTAGTGTGTTTGTTTGCTTTTATGCTATACTCCACTGCATAGAAGTTTGATGAATCTCTATATGTTATGAAAAATTAAAATTTGATCAATTTAAATTTTACTTCTGTTATTAATTTTTGGACTTACATATTTAGGATATGAAAATTCCTGAAAGAATGTTATTTCTAATTTTCATTCCTGCTGATATTTATATGATGCTAAAATATTTTATTTTTATTAAAAATTTAAGTTTGGGGAAGGGGTGAAAAATTTTCTAAAGAACTTAAAATTTATTTGTTCTCATTTGTACTTTAAAAAAATTTGATTTTGATTTGAAGAAAAATGATCATGTATATGAAGTTATATTAGGGAAGTAAAATTTTGAATATAGAAATGAGTAAGAAAATTTAGCTAAAATTTATTGTAATAAAGAAAAACCTAAAGTTAAAAATTTTTAGTATAGAAAATGCTAAATATAGTGTAACTATCTTTAGTAGGAAAAATTGTATTTTTAAAAAATTTAGAAGATTTAGATTTTTATTTTAAAAACTTAAATTTATTTTATTAAAAGAAATTTTTAAAAATATTATTATATTTTTCAGTGAAAGAACAATATCAACTCTTTGCTTTAGGAAAGGAAGAGTGAGATTCAAAATCATTAAAGGCTTATCTAGATATAGTAAACCTTGTTTGAGAAAAAGAAAAAGTAAAAAAAAAAGAAGAAAGAAGGAAAAAGAAAAATATAAATAACTACAAAAAAAAGGGAGGTTAAGCTTGTGGATTAGTGCCTAACCAAAAATTGGTTCCACATCAGATATTTTTAAAGTTTAAGACTTGAGAAACTCTTTAGCTTAAGGATATAATATAGTAAGTAAAATTATGCCCAATAAAAATTTTTAAGTGGAGAAGATAAAATACCTAAACTCTATATTTGGAGAATCTATAATATTTCTAAATTAGATAGAAACTCATATTTTCATATTTTTTAACATTAAAAATTTCTAAACTCTAAGCTGGCCTCATTTACTAATATTTTTTTCTAAATTGGACTACTATATTTCTTCATTAAAATTTTGGTAACTCCTAAAGAAACTCATATACATCATCTGCTTATGTTGGTTTTGAAAGATTGAAGGGTCACTTAAGGATAAGTAACATCTTAAGTTTGGGAGATTTTGATACATTTAAAATATATAGTGTTTTTATACATATTTTTATAACAATTTTTGAGATATTACACTTTAATGAAAGGTATTTGTGTGTTTTTCTTTCAGGTACAATAAAGTGGATAAAAAATGCTAAAAGGAGTGAAGAAGGGTCAAATTTTGAGCAAAAATGAAGAAATGTGCAAAAATGAACTAAGGCGCCTAAGCGCCCAGGATTCGCGCATATGAGCTAGAGAGCAGTGCCTAAGTGCCAGGTACCCTGCGCTTAAGCGTAGGGTACTTGGCGCTTAAGTGCCAGAAGTAGTTATTTAAGGATTCATTGAATTTATATGAATTTCTAAAGAGGTGTGGACACCAAAATTCATTCTATTGGCTTTTAAGGAGGAAACTTCTAGAAGATTCATTGAATGGAGACACCTTTTTGAAGAGACACCAAGACACGTTTTAGATTTTTATTAAAGAAGACTTGGATCATCAAAGCCAGCTACTAGAGGCCAGCCACCAATCAGATTTTACAGCCATCATTCATCCAAGTAGTCGCCGCCGCCAACTACTTCCTTTTTATTTTGAGTGTTAGTTTGTTTTGTGAGTGAAGGAAGAGAATTCAAAGGAACTTCAAGACATTTGGGAGATATAATTTGAGATAAGTGTTTATCTTTGTGACTATACTTCGTTTTAATCCAGATTTCCTGTTTGTGTGCATGATTTCTACTTTTAAACTCATGCGTGATTGTGTTTTCTCCATGGATTCTGAATACTTTTCTTTATCTTTTTCCTTAAATTAATAAGTGATTAAGTATTTAAAGGATGTTGTGTGAAGTATTAGACTTCAATGTTGGAAGAAGTTGTGATGATTTGAAACCTTGCACTTCATTTACCTCTTGATTTGACCAATTAAGATTTTAATATATGTTGTGAGAACATGTAAGATCCGAAATGGTATTGTATCAGTCAACAAATGGTTAGAATCACATATTGATTTCATCAAAGAGAATGTATTTCATGGGGTTGAGTGCAAATAAATAGGGAAATAAACTTTTCAAGTGTGTAGAATTAGAGGACTTCAGATTGACAGGCTAAAGCCCCCAATTTGATTTATAATTTTAGGTTTTGATACGAGATGTTAGCCCCAAGGTGAAAGGAGAATAGGGAACTCTAGAGTGAGAGCTGATATATTCCCTACTTAACCGGCCTTCAAGACTATTCAAACTAAAGATTAGTCAATGTTTTTTATAGCATCTCTTGTAAGGGTAAAGAATATAATTGATCCTATCTGGCACAACAAATTTAGCAAACTTCCATAACCTAATTTTTATACTTATTTTTGATTCATGATAAGGAAAAAGATATTTTAATTATATAGCCTTCATCATGCAAGTATTTAATTAAGTTAATTAGTTGCTTACTTTCTTTTCATAAATCCAAAAATTACAAAAAGAATTGAATTTCATTCCTATTATAG
>NEWO01000363.1:46849-59126 GCA_003013225.1 Phalaenopsis aphrodite | reverse complement strand
ACCTAAAACACATGACTAAACAAAAACTAACCTAAATCAAACTACACAGAAAACCATGGTTGTCTCCCACAAAGCGCTTTCTTTAACATTGTCAGCCCAATATATCCAATCTTTACTCCGGTTGACCCAACATTAAACTTCATTAAAGATAGGTCTATCTCCATCAAATTAAGATTTCAGTCTATGTCCATTCATTTTAAATATTTTTTTTATTTTTTGGATCTTTAATAACCACAGCTCCATATGGGTAGACTTTTATCACAATAAATGGCCACATCCACATGGACTTAAATTTTATGGGAAATAATTTTAATGTTTAATTATATAATAAAACTTCTTGTTTAGGTTCAAAATCTTATTTAATACCTTTTGATCATGCCAATTTTTCATTTTTTTCTTTATAAATCTTAGCATTTTCGTAAGATTCATTTCTAATCTCCTCGAGCTCATTTAATTGCAATAATCATTTCTCACCAACATCTTTCAAATTAAAATTAAATTCCTTAATAGCCCAATAAGCTTTATGATCCAATTCCACTAGTAAGTGATAAGTCTTTCCAAAAATTAGTCTATATTGGGGCATTCTTATAGGAGTTCTATACGCAGTCCAATATGCCTATAATGTAATGTCAAATCCAGTTGTGTAGCCATTCTATTAAGATTTACAGTCTTTTCCAAGATTCAATTAATTTCATGGTTGGACATTTCTGCTAGACTACTGTTCTAAGGATGATAAGCAGTGGCAATCCAATGTTTAATACCATATTTTAACTAATGTTTCAATTCTCTTGTTTCAAAAATGACTTCCTCCATCAATAATGATTACCCTTGGCATTCCAAATGTAGTGAAAATATTTTTATTAAAAAAATTTGCAACACCCTGAGCAACACAACAGGGTAAAGCAACTGCTTCAATCCATTTTAAAACATAGTCCACTATGATTAAATTAAATAATTTTCTGAAAGAATATTATATAATTTTCTGAAAGATGGTATAAATGGTCCCATAAAATCCAAACCCCATACATAAAAAATTTCAACTTCCAACATAAAATTTAGGGACAATTAATTCCTTCTCGAAATATTGCTTACCCACTGACATCGATCACATGTTTTTACATAACTACTAAAATCCCTAAATTAGGAAGGCCAATATAATCCATAATGTAAAATCTTGTATGTAGTTTTGTCAACTCCAAAATGTCCCTCAAAATCAGAATTATGACATTTTTGAATAATTTTTTTTGTTACTTCTTAAGGTACACATCTCTGAATAACTTGATCCTTACATTGTTTATAAAAATATGGGTTTCCCAAAAGTAAAAGTCTGCATCATGTAAAAATTTCTTCTATTATTGGTATGCCAATCCATATGGTATAAGATCACTAACGATGAACTTAACTATGTTGGCATACCACGGTACACTCCATTCATTAACAATGTATAACTTCTCATCAGAAAAATTTTCATTAATTTGATTTTTAAGATTAAATGTATTTTCCTACTCTAGTATAGATAAATGATCAGCTGTTTGATTATCATATCCCTTCCTATCTACTACTTCAAAGTCAAATCCTTGCATTAGAACAATCCATCCAATTAATCTTGGTTTCGTATCCTTCTTCTACATCAAATATCTTATAACAGAGTGACACGTATGCACAATATATTTAGCTTCAATGAGCTGTGATCTAAATTTATTGAAGGCATATACTATTGCCGATAACTCATTCTTAGCAGTGATATAATTAATTTGAGCTTCATTAAGAGTTTTACTAGCATAGTATATAACTTTAAAAATCTTGTCATACTTTTGTCTAAAGATACCCCAATTTCATAATCACTCACATTACACATCAACTTAAATGGTCTTCCCTAATCAGGTGACACAATAATAGGAGCTGCGATTAATTTTTCTTTTAATAATTCGAAGGCATTTAGTCACTCTTATTTAAAATAAAATTTTGCATCTTTTTAAAAGAGTTGGCACAAAGGCTTAGTTATTTTTAAAAAAATTTTATTATATCTTCTGTAGAAACCAACATGTCCTAAGAAACTTCTAACCCTTCTCACTGTAGTAGGAGGCGATAGTTTATCAAAAACTTGTATTTTTGCTAGATCCACTTCCATACCACTTTCATAAATTTTATGTCCAAGTCTAATTCCTCTTATGACCATAAATTGTTATTTCTCCCAATTTACAAATAAATTTACCTCTTCACAACAATTAAAACTTTCACTAAATTATCTAGACATGAATCAAATGAGGTTTCAAATACTGAGAAGTCATCAATAAAAACTTTCACAATTAAGTCACAGAAAATAGACATCATGCATCTTTGAAATGTGAGAGGTGCATTACTTAAACCAAAGGACATTCTTTTGAAAGAAAAGTATAATAATGACTTGTAAATGTTGTCATTTCTTGATCCTCAGGAGTAATAGGAATTTGGTGATAATAGGTATATCCATCCAAAAAGTAGAAATATTTGTGCCCTGCTAGATTATCCAACATTTGGTCTAAAAAAGGTAAAGGAAAATGATCTTTCCTAGTGGCAAAATTTAATTTTCTATAGTCAATACAAATTCACCAATTAGTGACTTATCTAATATGTATAATTCATTCCATTCATTTACAACTACGATTAATTCCCTTTTGTTAGGAATGCAGTGAATTGGACTAACCCAAGCACTGTCCGAAATAGGATAAATGATTCTAACATCTAAAAATTTTAAAATTTCTTTTGTAACAACTTCATTCATTATAATATTTAACCTCCTTTGAAGATCAGCTCTAGGCTTTTGATTTTTTTCATTAAAATTTTGTGCATGCAAATTGAAGGGTTGATAGCTTTGATATCAGCTAATGTCCTTCCAGAGGCTTTCTCATAATTTCTTAAAGTTTCCTTTAAGTTTTTTTCTTGTAGTTGATTCAAACATGAGGATATTATAACAGATGTTGATGAATTTTCTAGAAAGTCAAACATTAAATGCGTAGGAAGTACCTTCATCTCTAGTTGAGGACATGCTTTAATTGAAGAAATAAGATTTTTACTATTTTCTATAGTATCCAGCAGCTCAAAACTTTCCTGAACATAATTTGAATTCTCATTACTTCTTTCTATTGATTTATCTTGCAACTTAGCGTCATCTTCATACTCAAAATATTCTTGTCCAATTTTCTCTTCATAATTTTCTCTGAAATGGTTGTTATTTAAAAAATAGCTAATCTTCATTATGAAACACTTATCATCTCTCCCCTTAGCTCAATACATCATTGACTTTGATATATTAATGTAACTTTCAGGTCATTGACTCTAATGATTAACTCACATTTTCTACATCTATCTTAGCTCTTCCAGCAAAAAGAAAACATCTCCCTAAAATGATTAGAATTTCATTATCTTTCTCCATATTTAACTTAATGAAATTCACAGGGAAGATAAATTAATCCACCTTTACCAATACGTCTTCTACAACTCCTTTTGGAAAGTGATCGAATGATCAGCTAACTGAAAGTTTACAGTAGTGGGAGAAATCTCTCCTAAGCTTAACCTTTTAAAAATAGATAGAGGCATAAAGTTAATTCTAGAACACAAATCACATGAGCTCTCCCAAATAATCTCTCGACTATTGCAAATGGAATAGTAAAGCTACCAAGAGCTATTAAGTTTTTCAAGAAGTCTCTTCTGAATTATAGTGCTAAAATCCTCACTGAGTGCAACAGTCTCGTTATATGTAAACTTCTTTTTTCTATTAAGAATATTCGTCATAAATTTTACATAGATGGACAATTATTCTAGAGTTTCAACAAATGGAATGTTGATAGTTAGCTTCTTAAATATTTCCATAAACTTTGAAAACTTTTTATCCAACTTCAGTTGTCTAAGTCTCTAAGGAAATAGAGATGGTGGTTTTCCGAAGTTGATCTTCATTGGAGAAATAAGATTCTCCAAGTCTTAATGAATATTTTCCTTGAGCTTTTCAATTTTCTTTCTCTCTTTCGCAACTTTAATCTTTTTTTGAACTTTAATCTCTAATTCTCTTCCACTTCTTAGTTGAATAATTTTAATTTTCTCTTTGTTCTGCTCTTTAGGTTTAATTTCAACATTACTAGGAAGTGTTCTCTGAGGCCTATTGCTAAGTGCATAAATAATTTATCTCAATTGACTCTTAATATTTCTAATTGTAGCTCCCTGACTTTGTAACTGATTAACCATTTGTGACACCACTTCTTCTATAGATAACTTCTTCTCCTTAAATTGTTGGTTTTTGTTAAAGCCTAGAGGATAAGAAGGTGTATGGTTAGTATTTCCTAGGTTTTTCCAGTTCACTAATGAGTTCGCTTGATTTTTTTCCCCATTGCTGGTTTAAACCACTAGAATTATTATTCAAATTAAAGTTAGGGTGACCATTCCAACCTGGGTTGTAATAAATAGAATAGGGGTTATTAGGTCGATTATTTATTTCATTTAAAGTCTTATATGATGATTGAAAATATATAACTTGTCCTAATGAATTTTCCTTAACAAAAGGGCGTATTTGAGATAAATTCATTCTAAATTGGTCTAAATTCCTTAATATTACAACAATTTGAGAAGCCAAAATAGAAATTGGATGAGAATCATGAACACTAGCTACTCTATCTAGATTTACCCTTTCAGAGGGCCATTGAAAAATGCTAGTAGCCATCTCTTCAATTAAATAATATGCTTCAACAAATGGTTTTGACATTAACAAACCACCAACAGTAGCATCAATGATAGATCTACAATATCCCACTAATCCAATATAAATTATTTTAATTATTAACCAATCGGGCAAAGCATGGTGTGAAAACTTCCTACAGAGTTCCTTAAATGATTCCCAAGCTTTGTATACTGATTCCCTTTCAAACTGACAAAAAGATGTGATATCATTTCTAAGCTTAGTAGTATTTGATGGTGAAAAATACTCAGTAAGGAATTTCTGTGCTAAATCTCCCCAAGTTCTAATAGATCCAGGTGCTAATGAGTTTAACCATATATTAGCTTTATCCATTAATGAGAAAAGAAAAAGTCTAAGTCTGACAGCATCATTTGACACTCCATCATATTTAAATGCAGCACATAATTCTAGAAAACTAACAAGATGTAAATTTGGACCTTGAGATGGTGTTCCACCAAACTATTTATTTCGCACCTTTTGGATAATAGTATGTTAATTTCAAATAAATTTGCAAATACTGCAGGAGCTTGTATACTTTGATGAATTTTATCTATTATAGGATTAACATAATTTTCTAAAGTTCTCTATACATGTTGATGTTCATTTTCAATATTTTTATTAATTAAATTGTTTGTCATTTCATCCAAATAGTGAAGTTCTTTTTATTTTTTTAATTTTTCTTACAATTCGTTCTAATTTAGAATATTAAGGCACTAATCCTTTTTATCTTAAACTACGATGTACAAATAAACCTTCAATAAATAAAATAAAATAAAATACAAGTAAATTAAAACACTAATATATATATATATATATATATATATATATATATATATATATATATATATATATATATATATATATATATATATATATATATATATATATATAAACTTTAAAATAAGCACAAAAACATGAACTTATATATATTAACAACACTACGATTTTCCTAAAATAAGTCTTATAGTTCAAATAAAATCTTCTAAGTTAAGAAGAAATTTTATGTTACATCACCAGCAATGGCACCAAAAACTTGGGGCGTGTGTTTGCAGCTACTTCAATAATATATTTCGGGTTAGTTAATTTTTCTTTAAGTCTTTATAGCTGCCACTACTAGCGATTTAAAGTATTATTTATCGATTTCAAATATTCGCTAGTATGATAACGTAAGTATACGTATCACTCAAGTAATATAGTGCTCTAATGGAGTTCTAAGTATGAATCGCACAGGGAAGTTTAGAAATCTTGTAATATTAATTCAAAAAACTCCATCTAAGCTGCAGAAAACTTAACTATCAATGAATGTTAAAATTTGTGTTTTTAAACTATGTAAACTATATCTATTACTGCCATTAAACTCATGATTTATCTTATTTCCTCTACAAGACTCTCATAGGACTCCAAAAAGAACATAACAAAATTAAGAAAAAATAAAACTCAACCTGCATAAAAATCATGTCCGCACAAAGCTATCAACATGCAACGTGTTGAACCATGCCCGAAGGGAGGAGAGCTTAACAACTCCTGTAGAAGAAGTGTTAGCATAAAGCATTACAAATCTTCTTTGTTGGACATGGCTTCCTACAAAAAGACTGACCCTAACATACTAGTGTTCAAGTCTCACACCCAGTCCCAGCCTAACACACAATATACCACGGTGTCTTATCACAACTTCTAAGTTTGTGCACAGTGTTGAGGAAAAGTCTAAGTGTATGAATTTGATGAGGTCGCCAATACCGGCCCCATCCTAAAGATCCAAGGGATCTAACAATCATCACCCAAGATGGATTTTAAAGGGAATTAGCCTTACATATGTCCTAGCTCACTATTTTCATAACTTTAAAATTAGGATGGATAACATAAGTTGAAAAAAGGTTAATTAATTTAAAACGGGGCCATTAAATGCAGTATAGTAACATGCAAGACGATGCAAGTTAGATCCATTGAATCTTTAGAACAATCATACCTGTGTTAATCCTGATGCTTTAGCTTGCACTGCTCCTTGGGATCTACCCGATGAACAATGCTCATTAAAGAATCAAGACCAACATAGAGTCACTCACATATCAATTCTAGCTCGCTACCTAAGAATATAGATAAATGCAATTGAAGCAGACATAATACTAGGTTCAACACCATTGTCACTCAAACACTGTATAAGTGAAATGATGGAAGATCATCAAACATCATTCAAATGACAGAATTCAAATACAGATATGTTGTACACTCAATGGGTTCAAAGGCTCTTAGGCATAACTCGAATTGAGCATACAACATAAAGGGGCTTGTGGCATTCAAGTATGTCATCACAAGAGACGTGGTGTATGTAATTTGTATAGAAAATTCTCACACCAACGAACTAGCATTTCCAGTCACCATTTACCATAAAACATGAATATCAAACCGCCCACACATAGTGGCATAAGTGTGAGGTGATACTGCAGTGTCGATGCTCATTGAGGAACCAAATATAGACATGTGCTAAAGGCAGGGATTTAAATTTTCATAATGCATATGAGTTTATTATATAACATAACTTACAAAAAAGAATAAAATATAATTTTCATGCACATACAAGTATAAATTCAAACATGTCATGAGAAGAATGCAAATTATGCAAGTTCACATGCAAACCACACAAATATACAAGTGAAGTTGGAAGTTCACCCCTCTCAAGTGATGGTCAACGGTTCCACGCAGCTAGGGCAACCAATTGAACTAAAGTGATTAGTAGGCTAGGTTAATATAACCGGTTAGACCTAAGTGGTCGGTTGACTAGACCGTGGTGATCAATCGGACTTGAATGGTCGTTCTACCAAAGCAGGGTGACCGGTTGGACCTAAATGGTCGGTTGACCGAGCCTGAGCGGTCGGTCAACCAACATTTTACACACAAAATGCAAAATGTAGATATATTCATCATGAAACAGAGCTTGATTCAACGTAAATGCTAGCGCCTGATAGCAAGCCATACCTATCCTAGCACTCTTGCATAGGTACCTAGATTT
The DNA here is from genome assembly GCA_003013225.1 of Phalaenopsis aphrodite. Classification (NCBI taxonomy): domain Eukaryota; kingdom Viridiplantae; phylum Streptophyta; class Magnoliopsida; order Asparagales; family Orchidaceae; genus Phalaenopsis; species Phalaenopsis aphrodite. Next base: position 51,411 of record NEWO01000363.1, on the reverse strand, counting down.
CAATGTATGGATGTGTAGAATAGCTGCCTCCAACTTTGGTAAAAGGTGTGGGGAATTTCACCCTCTGATTCCTTGAAGGAGAAATTCTCCACCACTTGTAGAATGAATTAGCTACCAAGCTTTTTTCATCATTCGAATCCCAAGTGTTTCAATCCCTCCATAGATGTTAGGAACCGCCAAAAATAAGGGAATACAGAGTCGGACCGTTTAGGGTTTGGGTTAAGGCTTTTATAAGGAAGGTTGCTCATATCTGTATGAGATTTGTGCACAATGGAATCCTATGCTAGTGACTTTCTCTAGGAAAAGAAAACCTTGCCTTAATCATTCTCTAACATAATCCTAAGGTTATCTATGGAAATTAAAATGAAAGGTAAATAGTGTATCACCACATGATGTTTGATGACATTCAGGTTTGCAAAGATGAAGTCCTCCTCAAGTAAAAGAGATAATGGTCAAAATTCTTCCCCGATGTAGAGATGAAGCTCTCCTTCAATGAAAAGAACATCAAAGACATCAGAAGCCTTCTCCAACAAAGGGAAAAAGCTCTCCTCACCGGAGAGATGGTATGGCTCGTTAGAGTTTCTCCCTCTCCAAAGAAGAATGAAACTCTGCTCATCATAGGAGGGAACGTCAAGTCCACCAAAGCTCACCAGAGAGAAAAGAGTTTGTGGAAGAAAAAAGATTTTACTGGAGAAAAGGAGTTTGTTGGAGAAAAGGATGGAGGAAGAAGATGAAGAAGAAGTTGGAAGACCCACCCTTTTGGTTTCTATCCTTGAGGTAGATGAAAATCCCTCCCCACTTCTTGCTCTAAGAAACTCTCACCCAAAGAAGCTCCAACCTCTCCTCTCTTGCTCCAAGCACCAGCCTGTAAGTCTGAGAGAAGGAGCTGAATCCCCTTTCAAAACCTAAAAAATGGATGAATGAGTGCTAGCTCAACTTCAGCCCCAAAACAACCTACCTTCCCTTCAATTTTTCCATGGTCGAGATGATTAAGTTTTTGGAAAGCTTCCAAAATAAGTCAAAAGTGGCATCATTACCTCCCTTTTTGCCTCCCCCATGTAATCTTTCCATGTCCAATGAGATCTCAAATTTTGGTTGCATGGGGAGAAGTGCTAAGGTCAAAACAACCCCAAAATTTGAAAAAATTGCATCCTTAAACTGGACTAGCGACTACGCTCCATGACTTTGGTGCTTAGGCACTCGGTCTGGCGCTGGTAGTGTGGTGCCTACTTTCTTGCTACTTAAGAAAAGGCTATTTTGAGGGCATTTTGGGTGTCCAAACTTTCTAGGAACTAGTATGCTGGTGCGTACTTTCCCAATGCTTGAAAAAAAGCTCTGAATTGTAGTTTTAGGCATCTAGGCACCTGTTTGGGCTGAAAATCCTGATTTTCATTCAGATTGTCTGATGGAGGGTTTCTTCGATCAATAAGATACGAAGGATCCAAATATAATTAAATATGGTTCTATGACTTTAAAAATGAGTATTTTGATATGTCATTCATTGGAGAAATCGTCTCCAACAATCTCCTTGGACCATTGTGCGGGTAGGGTATCTCAAACCCTAATTTTTGCTTGTATAACCATAAGATGGTCTATGTCAATCTAAAAGCCATGAATAATTGTGTATCTCTAGCCCTATAACTCAAAAATAAAAGTTATTGGGGTTTCAAGTTGGAGGTTTTCATGCCGACGGGCATACCAGAGCCCCACAAGGGTAAAGATTACTTTGAACCCGACTTTTCCCAAAATTTTCATGGGAGACCTTGGCGATTACCCTTGGCCTCAAAAGACTCTAGATTGATGGATTTTGCTATGTAAACATCAAAACAGATGTAAAACACTTTTAAATTTTGGGCCAACACCACCTCACTGTGAATCTTCCCAAATAGGGCTAAGTCGGTATCGGTCCTGATTTTATGCTCCGGACATGTGCCAAGAGGTTTGATAGGATGTCTTAGATGTGGGAAGCAAAACATAGTCCTATATTCTCTAACAGAAATCTCACTTATGTGACATAAAAAATGATGCAAACAAAGAATCCCAACAACTCTGTTGTGCAGATAAAGTACAATGTGCTTATTGGAATGAGCCAATTTTTGATCAAACTAAGGTTAACGAGATTTTCAGTACAACCTAATTGACCGTAATGATCTAAGGAACTAGCTCAACAAGCCATGATGACTTAGCTAGCTACAATGGTTTATCCTTGATAGGTGTCAGTTTAACTAATAAGCGAGAGAAACATGAAGATGGAAGGTTGGAGAGCTCTATATCTCACATGCAACCTAGAAAATAGATAAGATGCCTGGATCAGAGAAGAAAACATTAGGCCTCATATCCATTTTGAGAGATAATCACAACTTATGTGCTCTACCTAACTGTATTTAAAATTGTAGAGAAGAAGGCTCGATCAACTTGTGTGATCAGAGTCATCTTTCATAAGAAACTAAGCAATCCTTTAGTTGTGGTTCCCATTTAGTAAAACACATACCAAAAATTTTCTTGATGACATTCTCAATGAAAATGTGGAATCACATAAAACCCGAATACGCTGAGAAGGAATGTATTATAACTCACTTTGACCCAGAAGGTAAGTGGGAATTCTACAACAACAGATTAATCTGTCCGACCTATCTTTTAAAATGAAAAAAATGATGAGAAGCTCTACTTGACCATATTTACAAAATTAGAGGAGAAGGCTCGATCATCTTGTATAATCAGAGTCATCTATTATGCTCCATTGTAAGAAACTCACCAAGCCCTTAGTTGCGGATCCCGTTGAGTGAAGGATCTATCCAACATCTGCTTGACCATATTCACAACAGTACATGAGGAATAGAAAACCTCTTACCTTACCACATTCAAAATAGTAGAGGAGAAGGCTGAGGTATCTCATGTAACTCAGTCATCTATTATGTTTTCTTGCAAAGAATCGATCAAGCTTCTAGTTATGGTTCTCATCAAGCAAAAGACCTACCCAACATCAGCTTGACATCATTCACAATAGCAAAGGAAACATAAAGTCTGCATACACTCGAAAGTAATGCACTAGGACACATATGGAAGTAAGCAAGGTGACTAATCTAGGAAGGAAGGCACTAGAACTCATATCAAATCCTGGAAGTTAGTTAAGGAAGATCATATCAAAAAGAAAAACACCAGGACTTGTATCTAACATGAGATCTAATAAAATTGGATAAACCCAATGATCTCAAAATGAATGCACTAGGAATCATCACCAATCTAGAAAGCAAGTAGGGGCTCCACAACACCAGATCAATCTGTTGAACTATCTTTTGAAATGACTTATCGATGAGGCCCTCTACTTGACCATATTCACAATAGTAGAGGAGAAGGATCGATGATCTCATGTGATCAGAATCTTCTATCATGCTTCCTCGTAGGAAACAAACCCAGCCTTTAGTTGTGATTCCCGTCGAACGAAGCATATATAGAGGCTCAACATTCGCTTGACCATATTCTAAACAACAGTTGTATAGATGAATAAAACTTGAATATAGAAGGAAGAAATAGAAATGCTATAAAACTCATACCTGACCTAAGATTTAGATAGTTGAGTAGATTGAAGGAGGTTGTATCATCTTACGCGATCATCTTTAGCTGATATACTCAATCATAAAGAAACGACCACCCTTCTAGCGGTGATTCTTATTGAGCAGAGCAACCCTCACAACAATTAGGTGGCCTCTTAAAGCTTTGTCGCCTTAAATATAGTGGAAACTGACCACTGATTTAAATAGTGTAGTTAGTTGAGACAATCAGATCATCTAATGTGATCTAAATCATCTCAAGCATTCCAATATTTACTTGACCATAGTCACAATAGCAAATTGAAGAGCATAAATCATGAAGGAAACAATTTGTCTTCAGAGGGATGACCACTGAACCTGAAGGTTAACACATTTAGCGTAAAAGGTGGTGGGTAGAAACCCACACAGAAGGCAAGTAAAATTCCTGAGGAAGCACTGTCGGAATCTAAGGGTCGAAGCATAATGCATAAAATGAATGGGTGAACACCCATACCAAAGGCACACCAACTTCTAGAGGAAGGATAGTCAGGACCTGAAGGTCGATGCATAAAGCTTAAAATGGAATGGTGAACACTCATACCGACGGCACATCAACTTTTGGAGGAAGGAATGTAGGGACCCGAAGGTTGACACAAAAATTGTAAAATGTATGTTAGCAACGCATAAGGGAGGCAAATCGTTCTTCTGAATGAACGACTACCTAGACCCTGAGGTTGGCGCATTTAGCGTGAAATGTATGGGTAGCAACCCATAAAAGGAGGCGAATCATTCTTCACCATACTAGTTAAATTTATCCAATTCATTATTATCTCAATCGAAAGCATAGGCTTTAAACATTCTATATTCATAAAGCTATGCCTACACTCAATTCAAGGTACAACTGAAAGTACATAGTTATAAATTAATGATATTTTTAAATAGGTTGCCAATATGAACAAAGAAGAATAATAATAACAAATAAATAGATAAATAAACTATGACTGAAAACAAACAGCCTGGATTCCTTTCTGG